>JAFBJS010026034.1:33509-75658 GCA_016785265.1 Paraplagusia blochii
GAACAACACACACAGTCTGAAAGTTTCAACTTTTAATCTAGATTACAGCAGAGTTGCTGTAGCTGCTTAATCCAGATTAATTGTCAATAATTATTTGTAGTTTATTGTGATTGTGATTGAAGTCCTTCTCTGGTCTGGTCCCTTTCTCAGGTGTTTCCACAGTGAATCCATCTTCTCCATCTCCCCTTATTTCTCCATCTTTTCCAACTCCAACTACCACCATCTCCTCCATCACTGCATTCATCAATCTCCTCTTTGTCTCCTAACTGGTAGCTCCATCTCTAGGATCATTCTTCTACCAGTGTATCCACTGTCCCTCCTCTGAACATGTCTCCAGTTTCCAGGTTCTCTTCCAGTTGTTGCCTAATCTCACTGCAGATCCATCTGCAAACATCCATGGAGACTTCTGTCTGACCTCATCTGTCAATCTGTCCAAACCAGAAGGTTCTCAGGGCTGATCCTTGATCCAGTCCCACCTCCACCTTAAAGTCTTCTGTCCATCCAACAGCTCCACCTCACCACTGTTGGACTGTTCTCATACATATCCAGCACCAATCTAACATACTTCTCTGCCACTCCTGACTTCCTCATACAAAACAATAATTCCTCCCTTGTCTCCCGTCCTACATTTTTTCTAAAACTACACACATCACCTCCTTCTTCACTTCATTATGGAAAAATTGTGATAATTACGATTTAATCACAAATGATTCTTTTTGTCTTTTTCTGTCGCTACAAAAGACAGACGTAGAGCAGCAGGAAGACGTGTTTCACACCTGGTTTTAATGTTTTAACATCAAAATGATCACAGAACCAGTGTCAAAACTGGTCATTTGAGGTTTGTCTGCCACCATTGGTGTCTTACCCTGATGAGGAGAGTCCAGGAAGTACCGCGGGTCAGTGATCCTGGTGTTGATGGGTTCAATCAGTCCAGTGATCCCTTCCTGTGAGGAGCAGAGCTCAGAGTCAGATCAGAAGTTTTCTGTTTCCTGTCACCTCTGTCATAGCTGACTGGAGCAGGACACACATCTTCACTCCATTCTGCTGATGCTGGTTTTCACCTGCCTGTGACAGAACATCGCTGGCGTGTCTCAGGTTTTGGACAAAGACAGTTTCCATCTCTCTGACAGCGGCCGCTCTGTGAGAACCTGCAGGAACTCTGCCTGCCATCAGGTGGATCCTGGAGAGAGTGAAGATTCTCTGTGAGGAACCGTCAGATGGGATGAAAGTTCCAGCACTGACAGCAGAAGAATAGTGAGTCACTATGTGACTGTTCACCTGGTACAGTCCAGGGCTTTAGCAAACTTCACCGCTGCATCCAGACCCTGTTTAAAGTCTTCTTCTCTGCCTGGAACCGCGGCCAGACCCAGTTCTCCAGCTTTTAGATTTCCTGAAATAAATGGACCTTAGAGCAGCAGCAGCAGCTCATCTTCACACTTTTCACTGAATAATAAAAACTAATATTTATCCAGATCACAACCTCTGCTGCATCAACTTTAATTCATTTTCAGGCTTCAGCGGGCCACATTTGGTCCCCGGGCCTTGAGTTTGACACTGCTTACAAAATGCCAATATTGCCTCCTCCTCCTCCTGGTCCAACACATCCATCTCCTCCACATTACCTGGTGGAGTGTTGATGAGCACCACCTCCACCCCCGCCTCCTCCCTGGCTCTCTGGAGCTCCTTCAGGTCACAGTCGTAGAGCCAGGCCGCCTCCACGGCCTGAAAACCGGCTGCAGCGGCAGCTCGGATCCGCTGGCTGAAGTCCGGAAGCTCCGTGAAGAGCCAGGAAAGGTTGGCACAAAACTTTAGTGGAGCCATGAAGGTTCTCACAGAAAGTTCATCCACCCTGAGTTCAAACTCGCTGTTCACCTGTGAAACATTGACGAGCTCTGTAAACGGCGCAGAAACGCAAGACAAGACCTTCACAATAAAAGCCCGCGCGGTCAGAGCCTGTGTATTTCAACGGGATAAAGTTATAAACACGGTCGTAGTCAACCGAGAAAAATAAGAAAAAATAGAAAAGATGTTCTCAAGAGGACATTTGATTGTGTTTTGACCACAAAAAGACAAATATGCCTTTTGTGTATGATTTTATTTTGAAAATATATATGGAAGTAGTTTTAATTGAAAACCGACTTTGTTATTGTCACGTGATCGTCTCCCCTCTTCCTGTATTGGTGCTAAAGAGAAGATGTTGAAGCTTGTCTATAAATCTATACGTAAATAAACATGTATTTTATTCAACAACTTATACAAACTAACGTCATATTTATCTCTTTATTTAACTTATACATATACATTTATTAATACAATCAATTTTAAACTATAATGAGCAATACTTAAGTAATTAAATGTAATATAAGTAATATTATACTCTGGTGTTATTGTGCTAAAATACACTATAAATAATAGTGTAGAATAATTAGGATTCTTCTTGTTATTTTATGTGTCATAAAACTATCATAGAATAGATTGGTTTGTAAAGATATATCATCAATATAAAATATCAATTTATTGTATTAAAAATATAATGAATTGCCTTTTACATCATGGCCAGAAGACAACATATAAAAACTAGCCTTTTGGATAATTCTGGCTTTTTTAACCATGTGGAATCATGTGTTTTATTAAATTGCATTTATTAAAATCCCCTTTAAATCAACTAAACTAAATACTGATCAGGATATCGACATAAAGTGAATATCTGACTATGTTTGATACTTCTACTATGATATATAAAGGTTAATAAATAAAGTCTGTTAATGCACATCAGCACAATATAAACCACTATTTCATGGTAAAACACAACCCAGTCCCTGAACAACTTCTCTGGCCCGTGTCCTGGAGTGGACGTCCTCGACTCTGGAGCAGCAGCAGCAGCAGCAGCAGCAGCAGCAGCAGCTGAGCCGTGATTATCTGCAGGCGTCAGAAGAGCCACCACCCTGATAGCATTTGCATACATTAGCCTCAGTCAGTGGCTGTTTGCTCCCAGATAATGAGGCCAACAGCGTTGTGGACATCTGTGCTTAAACACTGCTCACCTGTACGTCCCTCTGACTGTGACCAAACTGTCCACCACGGGCGAATAAAAGAAGCCACGATGAGGAAGGAGGACACCGTGCACTCAGTGACTCCACAGACTGTGGACCAGATGGAAGCTCTGGAGAAGACCTGATCAGCTTCACACAATCAACCTCAATCAGACACAACTTTAACTTTAACAAAAATGGACAAATGTCCATGACAGGACTTACTGTAGTCCAGACCATATGTCTCACTGAAAAACCTAGAATTTTCTCATTTAGATTTTCTCATTAAGACCATCAAGCTGCTAAGATGCATCGTGTTTTCTTTGTCAGAGAGTTAGGGCTACTGTAGTCAGGGTCCCTGTGGAGTAATGATGTACTATACTGTGTTCAGCACAGTATTGTAGTACAGTAATGCTCACAGATGAGTACTGTAATTGGACAGAGAGACGTAACACTGTACTGTACTGTGATTGGACAGAAAGGAGTAATATTGTACCAAACTGCGATTGAACCAAAAGGATTAATACTTCACTATGATTGGAGTAATACTGTACTATAATTTCATTGAACATAGAGGATTAATACTTTACTGTGATTGGAGTAATAATGTACTATACTTTCATTGGACATAGAGGATTAATACTTTACTGTGATTGGAGTAATACTGTATACTGGATTGGAGTAATACTCTATTGGGATTAGACAGAGTAATAGTGTACTCTACTTTGATTGGACATAGAAGAATAATACTGTACTATACTGTTATTGGACAGAGTGGAGTAATACTGCGATGTGAATTGACAAGAAAAGAGTAATGCTTTACCAAACTGGGAGTGAACAGAAAGGAGTAATACTGTACTCTACTCTACTTTGATTGGACATAGAAGTGTAATACTGTACTCTACTCTACTTTGATTGGACACAGAGGAGTAATACCGTGCTGTGATTGGACAAAAAAGAGTGATACTGTACCAAACTGTGATTGACCAGAAGGGACTAATACTTTATTGTGATTGGAGTAAGTCTGTACTCTACTGTGATTAGACAGATTGGAGTAATACTGAACTGTACTGTGATTGGACAGTGATTATAACATCCTGTCATTATGGACCAAAATAGGGTAAATTGCAAAATTTGTAAAGCTTTTAAACAAAGGATGTCCATTTTGGTTCAGAGATGTTCACCTCTGATGTCAACTGACCTTAACAGGGCAGTCAAACATATGGCCCATGGGCCAAAGTAGTACGTTTGGTGTTTCCATCTGGTCCATCTCCATGACTTATATAATGACAAAATACATAAACACTCATTTCAGAGGTGTTTAGTAAAATAGTAAATAATAAATCTCATCATACAAATATCAAATGTATGGAATTGATATGGAATTCCATATTATTTATGGAAAAAATATGAAATATTTTTATAAATATTTTTAATATTTATAAAGATATTTTTAATATTTATGGAAAAACAATGAGAAAAAAACTGATTGAGATTCAGTCGCAGACACTGTGAGCAGTGAAGTCATTTATTTAAAAACATCCAAATATGAACCTTTGTCTCTTGGTTTCCAGCTGAAGACAGAGTTTGAGAGCAGGTTAATAAGAAGGAGAGGAGAAAAAAAAACACGACATTTCAGTGCCGACCCCGAAGGCACCTGGAGGGAAATGTTGACGGCGAGATCTGAAGTCGGTGTGAAGTGTCAGGCGTGTCACCTGCCGACACCGTCGCACCACCGCTCCACCAGGAGTAAATGATCTCACCTTCGCTTCCATGATGATCTGCGCTCAGACGTCTGACATCAGACTCATTTCTCTGAAAGGTTGAACGTGTGTGTGTGTGTGTGTGGGTGTGTGATCTGCTGATGATGACTGTGGTGAAGGACATCGTTCAGAGACGGCTGAAGAATTCACCACCTCACCAGGAACTATTACAAGAGTCAGGAAACCCTGAATTAGAGCCACCGTTAGGTCTTCTCTGGAAGACCTCGTAGGTAGGGATTGGCCCGGGGGACAAGACTGGGTCACAGGGGCATCAGTCTCGAATGCTACTCAAAGCCTACATGGGGTAGTGAGCCCACTGGAACCTGGCAGCGAAGGATTTGAACCCAGAGCCTTGCAGACTCAAGTCCCCTTCCTCAAACTCTAAACAGACGGAGCCACATGGGGGTGAAAAATAGGAAAGGAATTGAAGACATTGACATTTTGACCCAGTGCTCGTCCTCGGCCTGATTGAATCCCAGTCAAGGGGAGGTTGGTGCTAAGTCCTTCAAGTGGACTTAGCACCTGGAGGAACGTTCAACTTGGTGGTTGTTGGCGATTGTAGGATGGACTCTACGGTCCAATCCCAGGTCAACTTGCCTGGGGGAGGGACGTCTATGTGTCTCTGCTCAGACTGATGGACAAAGATGGATGAACAGATTTGGAGTTTCTTATTTGTCCAACGAGGAATGCACAGAGTGATAGTATCAAGGTATCAAGAGTGATAGTACCCATAGTATCATAGAGCAAAGAGGAAGGCCAAAGGGGAGATTTATGGATGCAGTGAGGGAGGACATGGAGGTGGTTGGAGTTGGAGTTGAGGATGTGGAGGACAGGGTGAGATGGAAATTATTGACTCGCTGTGGAAACCCCTGAAAAACGGGATAAGCCGAAGAAGAAGAAGAAGAAGAAGAAGATCCGTTACTGGGTTGTGGGGGTGTGCTGTTGACCGCCTCCTACAAATCACACTACACCACCGTGCTAACCGCTCTTCAACTTCCCTCCACCCTAACTGGGATTCAATCAATGGTAGTTCTGCAACATGTCCACAAGGTTAACGCTGCAACCTCCACCCTAATATTTCCTCCACTCCAAAAGAAATGTGGCGCAAAGAACAGTCCACGTACCTTGACCTCAGTCCTTGAGATACAAAGGGTTAACGTTCAAGTGGTTCTTGTGAGAGTTGCAGCAGTCTTAGCCCCGCCCAGTTATTCTCATGTTGGGTTGCTCTGTGCCCCAGTGGGCTGACCCCCCACAGAACGGTCAGTGTTGGTTCCATGTTGATAGTTTTATTGGTTCTTCAGGACTTGGCAGAACTTGGTCAGTGGTGAGTTGTGTGATGGTTGGACTGCCCGGTCACTGAGGCGCCTGGATCTTCTGCACAGCTGTAAATCTCTCCAAACAAAATTAGGACGAGTTGTTTGGTCACAGCTTCCAGCAGGGGGCCCCCTGGCTCCCGACAGCAGCTTGAAATGACAGACGTCAAGAGAGTTAATTTGATTCTTGGTAATAAATGACAGCCCTGCAGGAAGAATAAACCCTGTCACAACACGTCCTGCGGTGAATTCTCGTATCTCAGTCTCACTTTACTGCACACTACACAGTATATACAGTATATCATAAACTACAGGAAGTCAAACTCCAACAAATCTGCTCCATATTTGGTCATAACTTACATCGTGTCCAAAATGATGTGGGCTTCACGAGATGCATACTTTATATTTTTTTAAGGCGGTTTCAAATATGCAGTTTTTCCGTCAGTAAATCTTCACCTTTGAGGGACTTTGGTCCCAATTATGTAAAAATAAGGGACGTCCACTGATATCAGAGATCTCAGTGGACGGTGATCTGACTGATATTATTGGCCGATTTTAGCACAAGTTTGTAATTAGGACCAATCTGATCAAATTGGTCGGACGATATTATCGGCCAAATATTAGCATATCGACTTAAAATCAGTGAGATCCACATTTTGCCAAATTTTATGGAATCAACCACGGGGTTCTGACGTTGACCTCAGTGTTGGGGGCAAACAGGGACATTTATGGCTGTAGGTTGATATTGGTCTGAGAAAATAAAGTGTTTGGACAATATTGATAAAATTGGATAAACCTGGTGAGAATTGTCTAAGTTTTTTCTTCAGTAATGAAAACCAGTCAACACAATACCATAGGTTCACTAAAACAATGTGTTCCCTAAAAATAGTTTTGGGAAAAACAGCTGTATATTTATGTTAAAATCACTAGGTGGCAGCAAATGGCATCTAATTTTATTGAATATAGGAGTGTGAACATTTTTGGTGCCGGCAACTCGTTCAGTGGTTTGTAGCGATGGACAATGGTGGACAATGGTGGCCTAGTGGTTAAGGAAGCAGACCTGGGTTTGAATCCACCAGCTGCTAGGTGGCGCCAGCAGCCCCTGTCACTCAGCAACAGACGAGCAGAAGAAGATAATTGAATGACAATATCACTATTATTCCCAGGTCTGTATTGATCGTATAATGGTCCATTGGAAATTGGAAAAGGATTAAATTAATCCCAAGTGCTTCATCATCTTCATCTTCATCTACATTCCGCTCAGCTGTGATGTCATCAACAGGTTCTCTCTTGATGGAACATTGTTGTCTTTTCTTCATACTTCAGAGAAAGTTCAGAGTTAAACTTCTGATCTCTTCACTTTCTGCTGAGAGATGTTGTCAGGTTTGTTGTGACTTTTCTTTTTTTTGTTAAAAAGCAGCTCTGGCTCCTCTGACATCCATTAATGTCTGGACCAAAGGTCTCCAAGAGGACGGCGCAAAACTGTTAAACCCTTTAGAGGAATTGGATCAGCAGCTTTCAGAGGAGCAAAGTCTGGACCAGACATTTGAAGAAGGCTAAGAAAGGAAACCTTGACCCAGCTGTGTTTGGGTTTCGGCCCAGATGAGATGAGACCTGACACTTCTGGATCTGGACACTTTGAAACTTCACTTTTTTTAATCAAATCTCCCAATTTTATATATTTATCCACTGACATCTGTGTTCATCACCTTGATTGATCTAAACTAGTTAAGATAGACTATGAATAATCTCGCCTAGTCTAGTCCAGTCCAGATTAATGTAATCCATTATAATGTATAGTAATCCAATTGTGTGCAATTATGACTAACTAATTGCAACTATCTGTTATAGTTAAGTCTAAAACAATCTAATCTGGTTTAATCCAGTCTAGTTTAATGTAGTGTTGTAAACATTTCTGTCCTCGTTTAATAAGGTTGTCAAATTTACTGTCAATCCCATTAATTGATCGAATACATTTTTTTTTCAGTGCTTTGCCTGTAGGGGGTGCTAATCACAAGTTGTTTGATGAGGTGGTGAATCGTCCAAAGGGTTTTAAAGACAGACCAGTTATTCAACTGTAGTCTGTAGAAAAAGACTAATAGAATGAATCTCATGAAAACTCTCTTGGCCCAGAGTTAGTTGTGGAGGAGTTAGTTGGACATAATCACAACACTCTTTGGGACTTAGTTACATGATCTTCCTCTTCCTCCTCTCCCTCCTCCTCCTCCTCAGACTTCTCCTCACTGCAAACACAGCATTGTCCCATTTTGTCCCATTTTGTCCCATTTTCTCCCCGTCTGTGTTCCTACACAGACCTGGAAAACAAATCCACCGTCATCTCTGTCCTGTGGTGACGTAGACCAGCGGTGGGTCAACACCACCTGCCACAGTCTGCTGCCCTCTTCCATGGCTTTTGTCCCCGCACCGCTGCCTCTGCGCCCGTCCCCGCCCTGTCGTCCCCCTGCCTTCATCGTCCCCGGACACTCTCCTCCGCAGGTGTTCTATTTGCATCCACCTCATTTCCTCACCCACCCGTGAGCTCGTCTCCGTGTCAGTCTTCAGACCCTGTTTTCTGGCTCCATTATCTGTGCATTAACCTCAGTCCCGTCTCCTGTGTTTGGTGTCCTGTTTTTCTTTGGTCCGTCTGTCCATTTATTAATATCTGCTGCCTCAGCCTGACTTTGTCTCCTCTGCATGTGCTTCACTGCTGCAGCTGCACAGGAACAGGAAGAATCTCCAACCTGAGGAGGTTTCTTCTCCTCCACCACATCCTGCAACAAAATAGTTTGTCTCAATCTGATCTAATCTGATCTCATGTAGTCCAGTCTACTTTAAATAATCTAGTCTAGACATCATCTCGTCTAGTCTAAAATAATCGTGCTTAGTCTGCTCTAGTCTAGTCTGACCTAAAATAATTAAGGCTAATCTAATTTGACATAATCTAGTCTAGTTAATCTACTGTAGTCTATTCTACAACAATATTGCCTAGTCTAGTCTGGTCTAAAATAACCTAGCCTAGTCTAACACAGTCTACCCTAGTCTGGTCTAAAGAATCTAGCCTAGTCTTGTCTAGTCTAGAATAATCTTGCATTGTATGCTCTAGTCTAATATAATCTAGCCTAATCTGGTCTGTCCTAAAATAACCTAGGGTAGTCCAGTCTAACAAAATCTAATCTACCTTAGACTAGTGTAGTCAAGTCGTAAATAATCTAATTTTGTTTAGTGTAGGTTAGATTAGACTAGACTAAGCTAACCGAGTCTAGTCTAACATAATCTGGTCTAATTTAGTCTAGTGAAGTCTGGCCTAAAATAACCTAGCATGGTTGTGTTTAACATAATCTAGTCTAATTTAGTTTAGTGTTGTCTAGTCTAAAATAATCTATTTAAGTCTAGTCTGGCCTAAAATAACCCAGTCCAGTCTAGTCTAACAAAATGTATCCTAGCCTAGTCTAGTCTAGTCTGGAATAATCTGGCCTATTCTAGTCTGTTTTAGCCTAGTTTAGTCTAGACTGGTCTAAGATTAAGTAATCTAATTAAATACAGTCTAGTCTAGATTAGACTAGATTAGATTCACCGCCTGTTTTCACATCAGTAACCCACTGGTTCATTAACATGTTGACTTTAAATTGACAAATTGACCTTAAATGGTGAGGGACCAACCCCCCACCTCAGTGTCCCACCCCCCACCCTCCATGGACCTCCTCCACCTCATCTCTGGCTGTGACCTGTGAGTGAGAGTCAGAACGAAGGACAAACTGTGACACAGAGAAATGAGAGAAGATGATAATCTGAAGTTCTTCCTCCTCTTCTTCTTCATCTTCTCCTCTCTATCACCGCGGACAGGGATCAGAACCATCACATCGGAGCAGGAAGGTGAGAAGGTGAAGAAGCTGGAAGTGAAATTCTAATCTGAAATCCAGTAATCCTTCAGGTGCTCGCCTGCGGAGATACTGGCACACACACAAACCTGTCTCTATAGTCCTCTGAGGACCTCAGGTGAATTTCCCAGGGTTCCATACCTGACTTGCCCAACTGCACTGTGGGTAACTGTGTTATGTCAGTGATGTCATCAGTGGTTGACCAGTGAGGGCCCAGTCCAAATGTTGACCCAGACGTGTGTACTGTATGGACCTGAGTGCAGGTGGAGCGAGCGTGGATGTGACTGTAGATGTGGACCAACAAGGACAAACACCATGGACAAGGACAGGAGTGCATTACAATAATCAATATGGGATGGAACCGAGACAAGAACGAGTGTCTCCCTCCCATAAAAACATCCATTTACTAGAATGGAAAGACAACAACAGCCAGGAGGCGCTGTAATCCAGGCACCTGATTGGACGATGATCAGTTTTTTTTCTCTGGTTACAGTGGAGAACCAGTGACGAGGGACCAGCGAGTTTGGACTTGGGTTCAAATAAAGAAAAAAATCTAAAATGATACAACAGACTCAGTCAGATTAAATAGTTTAATCTCTGATCAAATATAGATCCACATAAATATAGACATACTGTTTATATTCTGCTTATATCACCATATATGTTGTATGATTATTATAAGGTGGACTTTATATATAAAATGTTGTTTTATATGTAGGTACAAATAAAGATGAACATAAAATTGTGTAAAAATTATTATATATATGAAATAATTTACTATTTATAATATATAAAGAAGTGTACATACATATTTATATTATAAAATATATCAAATTATTATATTATATTATATTATATTATATTATATTATATTTCAGTTTGACTAAAAAAAATGATTCCACCAACACCTTTGTAGATTGTTCTGGTCACATATGGATTTCTATAGAAACCAACCAGTCCTCCCACAGGGTGGCGACCTCCATGTTGAGCCAACCTCACAGCTACAGCTCCAGTCGTGTCCAATCAGGTCTTCCTCAGGTCTAACCCAGGGTCAGCAGAGTCCCAGAGCTGGACACAGTAAATGCATCAGGGTTTGGAGTCAGTGAACGCACCACACTGGAATAAACTGAGGCTCCTGTTGCTGCTCCTTCTGCTGACCCTGCAGTGGGGCCACATAGGTGACCCCTGGCCTCCAGTCCAGGTCTGTCTGGGGTCCAGTTCAGTCAGAGCTGGATCAGAACCACAGAGACATCAGTACAGGCTGACGACCAGAATGAGGATTTTATGACTAATGATGTCATCTTCTGGGTTATTGGATGGAGGGATATAATCTGATCTGGACAGGTCACCAGGGGAGTTGTGGGCCAGTGTCCACGGGCTGGTGGTCAGTGAAGACGGAGGAAAAGGGAAAAAAAAATCTTTTCATCCTTTTAATGCTTTAATACGAGGAGCTCAGAGAAATCAATGACAGGATGACCCCTCCCCAGACCCCGCCCCCCATGCTGTTTTACTGTGATCTGATCAGATGGGGTAAAATCATTAGATTTGATTTTTATAAGGGGCAATTTTACTGAAAGCCTCCGTCAGCAAAGGCCATGAAGAGGTTCTGAGATTGAGCTGCTCTACTTGCCTTTTATATGATAGGGGCCTAGATGTTAACCAGGGAGGGGGGACGAGTCCCAGTGGTCCCTGGGGGCCCCTTCATTCTCAATCAGCCTCTGGTTTTACAGTTACCTTTTGTGTTTCCTGTTTTATTCTGAAATGTCCCTGTACTTCCTGTTTCCCTCTCTTTTTGCTGATTACAGCCTGATGTCTTTCACCTGAGTCGACCAGATCCACCTGCTGCAGCTGGAGTTCTTCTCTTCTCTTCTCTTCTCTTCTCCTCCTCCATCACAGAGCGTTAGAACCTGGACCTTCATGTGGTTTGTCCGTGTGTCTGGAGACGATGGAGACGATTCTCTGCTCACAGGTGGGAAGAAACTTCAGATCCTTTATAGTAGATGTAACTTTGGTTCAAAAATGTTTTTCAGTTTTAGTGATGAAACAAAGCTATGAAGACAGTTGGACTTTAGGATTTCCTTTCAGTTTACAGTTTTCGGCAATAACTGATGAAAACAGAATATTTTTCTGGTGAGAACAGTCTCTTCTTCCCACTCCTCCCACTCTATATACACTTTGTATATTTAATATATTTAAATTTGGGACAGTCTGGTCTGGTACTTTTATACATTTATTTATTTTCATATATTTAAATATATTTGTACTCATTTTAAATACACTGACAAAATATCCTCAAATAAGTCGCCGGCCTTTTAGTACCAGGGCCAGCCTGGTGCCTAAATTGTTATCAATTTTTCCCCTGATAAAGTCTTTGTTTTTGTAAATGATGATGTAAATGTGTGACATTAAAATAATCGTTTTTGGGTATTATATATATTAAAATGACATACACTAGAGGGCGGCATTGCAACTAATTTTATACATCTAATTTACTTTGGTTTGAATGTCAGATATGGTCATAAAGTGAATATTAGAGATTCCTGTTGATAAGATGTTTGACTCAAATGTCACCTGAGAATCAAACGGTTACATCATCGGTCACATGATTCCGTACAGTGAGACTTCATCCACATCTGAGCTGTGACTTGACGCTGCTTTAACGCCATCTGTCAGTGGAAGTGTCTGGAAACGGTCTCCAAACTCTAATATTAGACTCTGTTTCTCCGGCTCTTTATTGGCCGGGTCCTGGGGGACGCCATCTGCTGGCTGCTTTAAAGGATTTTTGCATTAGGACTTTTCTGTTTGACTGGGGTCCAACACTGCAGTTAAATGTTCCACCGTTCTGTGTGGATTTATGGTGGACATAAAGGGACATTTTTGAAATCTCAACTGAGTGTGAAATGCAGAACGTTCCCTTTTCTTTTCCTTTTCTTCTCCACAAAGACAAACTAAAGCGCTTCATTCTTCCTCCTGGAGTGTGGTATAAAAGTCCAATCTGGTTCAAGTCCCTTTCCTGATGGTGTTGGATGAAGATCCTCCTCCTCACTGACTCCTCTCTGTCTCCAATTCAGTCAAATCCAAAAAGACATAAAGCTCTTTGTGTCTCTGACGAGTGAATGGATTTAATCCACAGTTGTAGGAACTGCTGTTCTTCACACATGGCAGCTTCATGGACAAGGTGTTGAACTGTGGAGACTTCTCTTCTACTTTCTTTTCAAAATAATACCTTAAAACAGCTTTTAGCCAATGTTGCCCAAAATGGGGGGCGTGGTCTCCTTCATGGTATATAAACCTGACTGCGAGTGTTGTATTTTCTGGTGTAGGTGACCTGGATCAATCTTCCAGTCGCATTATCTGAACCGATGGTGCTCAACATAAGGGCCGGGGGCCAAAGTCAGTTCGCAACAATACATAATCTGGGTCCCTCGAAGAATTTTATGTTCAGTATGTGTTTTGTAAAATTATATATTTTTTTGAGTAGGTGGGCGATGATTTTATTACGTTTATTTAAAGTGGGGGATGTCCCATAACATCAGTCCACTGATATTATCGGATTGATGGGATAATCACGTGATATTAATTAAAATCCAATAAGCCAATCCCTCCCTTTTTGTCAAGTTTATGGAAATCACATTGGTATGGATCAATAATGGGTTAGAATATATTTTTTGTATTTAAATGATTGAATAATAATATCAGGAAAAGCCTATAATTGGCAGACATCCCTAATTTAGAGATAAAAACACACATTGGTTCCTCGTCTTCTGATGATCATCATAAATGCAGTTCGTAGCATTTATCCATAATTGGCTGAGATTGAGTTTTATGAAGTATTTAACTTTTCAAGATGTATTTTAAAAAGTCAATAATGGAGAAATGTGGAATGAGTGGAGTCTTCTCTGTGAATTAGAGTCAGGATGAAGTTCATGAGATGAATCAGAGATGAACGGGAAACGAACACAGCTGTGAAATCAAATCTCCTGAAAAGGAAATGTTCCACCGACCAATCGGGTGACTCCTGTCTTCCAACCTCAGCTCCTGCAGAACTGTTGGTGAATATGGTAATGATGGTGATAAACATATGGTGGGTGTGAAGATCAGTGCATCACATTAACATCTGATTAACACAGCACTCACTGTGATCACAGCAGCTTCACCAACGAGGAGATGATGTGGTGAAAATGAACATTTCTCTCTTTTTTTAGTTCATTTTTATAAGAAGCTGGTGACAGTGATGCTCATGTAGATGAGGTTGCTTTTATTTTTTCATTTTGTTGTTGTTGTTGTTGTTGTTGTTGTGATGGTCTTTGACCAGCGCTGCTCCTCCAGTGTCAGTCATAACATCTTGTCTCCTGTGCATTTCTACTCCCCAACAATGGCTGTTCCACAGGGACAGTATTAGCATGAGGAGAAGGGTGGAGGATGAGGAGAAGGGTGGAGGGGGGTTTGAAGGCATCTTCAGTGAGCAGCCTGTGGAGCCCGCAGCACAGCACGGCTATGTTGGTCATGTGACCACAGCGCTGCCTAGTGGAGGGTAAACTCTCCAACGCTCCATTCATGTAGAAGCTCAGAGTTGGCTTTAATCACTCTCTGTTTAATTATTAGTGTTTTCTTTTTGTGCAACAGCTACCACTAGAGGGCATCCCTTATTTCTGATGTTGGCATCACAGACAGTCAGTATTTGTTTGTTTATCTTCTTAATTAACAAAAATACTATATTTAAGATTTCCTTTTATGTAACTTTGCTTTGAAGCATTGCATCCACTAGGGGGCAGTATATAGTTTATGGTTCTTTGACTCTGAATATGAAAATAGGCTGATGTTAAATTTTTCCCAATATTTTCCAAACACTTCATTTCTGATTCCAATATCAACTTATACAAATATAGCTATTGTTATGTTCATTGACACATTTGTACTAGATACACAGAATGAGCTGCAATGGTGCCATCTAGTGACAGTTAGGACACCCTGCATTTGGCAAAATCAGGGAATTGCTTTGTTGGTGAAAAAACGATAACAATTCTTACATAACATTCCAATATCGGAAGATAAAATTAGCTAGCTGCGTAAAATGAAGCTGTAATAATGAATCTCTGTGATGCATTCAAGGTGTTTAGGTCTAAAACAATATAAGGATTGAATTAATAGGCAGAATAACCTTTAAAATCTTCAAACTGATCCCAGACCACCTTTCAGACCCACCTGGTCCCCAGTCTGTGACGTCAGTCCTCCAGGTTCTTCACGCCACACGTTTCCACACATATTTTACACCAATTAACAAACAAACAAAAATCCTCCCGCAGCTCCAGGATTTTCTGGAGGCAACAGCAACAATCTGCGTCCTGAATCTGTCACTCAGCTCTGTGGGGTGGAGGGAGGGTGGAGACGTGGAGGTGAGGAGACTCGGGGAAATCTGTGTTAAGAGAAAAGTCATCAGTTACTGATGATAACAACACAGCAGGATCAGGTGACATGGAGCTCTTCCTCGCCGGCGTGCGTGGGAGATTTTATTTGCAGTTCACGTCATGAACTGGCAGAATATTAAACGTTAGCGTCAGAGCAGCAGGAGCTGATGTGAAGATTTCAGGTTGACGTGATCGCACTCACGGCATCGACCCAATGCTGTTGACGAGTTTGCACCTTGTGTCTCTCGTTTATTCAATGAATTGTAACCATAGATAAAGGAAGTATGTGTAGCCACCTAGTGGTCACTAGTTATATGAGCTTTGTGGTCGACACTTTGAACGTGAAACTTCTGTGGCTATTTATTCATCTCAATAATTGGACAAGTTTGTTTATAGTGTTTTGTGGTTCAGACTAACACATGTCCCCATAGTCGGAGTAGATGTCCAGGGATTGGGCCGCAGGTGTCCCCGCCCCCTGTGAGTCTTCCTAAGACTGGTGGGTTTCCCATAATGGTGGGTCCACGTCTTGGCTTGGCCCGGTTGCTTGCCTTTGAGTCCCAACTCTTGGCCTGTCTCCAAGGTTAGGACATGTTGACGCCAATCTGGGCCATTTAGATGACCTTGGTGTCTCTGTAAAGTCCATGAGGAGTGTTTGAACCTGTCCTGCAGGAGTTGTTGTCTTGGGAGAACCTTGCAGGGGCATCAAGCCCCGACAACAAAGCTCCTAGGCTCCATTCAGAGGCTCGAACCTTTCAACCACTTTAAGGCGTTGGTTCAGGAGGGACTTTTTAAAAACACAAAAAATTATTTTGTCCTAAGGAACAGTATTTTAGGTTTTTTTATATGACAAAGTCATCGCTAATGTAATTTCCTAAACAGTCAAAATGACCGACCCGGACATTCTAGTGTCAAACACACCTGACTTTTTTTATATTTTTTATCTTAACCTGATAATTATTTTTATTGAATTGCCTTGGAAATTCAATCATAATCGATTAGAGAATAATTCATTGAAACATAAGTGATTGCATTTAAAAACTATAATTTATAACCAGAGAAAATAACGTTTTCTATGCATTGACATCATTAATTAGAATAGTTTTCGTTAAAACCCTCAGCCAACTGAAACTCAAACCTTTCTTTTTTTTCCCTGTTAACCCCTCTGTGCCTGCACACTCTGCTCACTCGCTCCTTTATTTTCCTGCAGCCTGTAATTATTCTCCTTTTCTGCAGTCACAGTGAATTTTAAAACCATTTTAAAATAAGTAGAGAGTTGATGGATTTAATGTCAAGACGTGCGAGTTATTGATTCTCTGCTGCCTCCATCAGGAGGTCTGAAGGTTTGTTACTGTGGGTTTTCTGAAATCCTTGGACCTTTGATGCACGTGAGCGAACGCAGTGAAATATTTAGGCGTCTGTCGAGACCTGAGCTACATCTGGACGAGGCCTCGGCTCCGTCAGCTTCGACTCTTTGGTCTGAAAATCCATTTATCAACATGTTTTATTTGCCGCAAGTTTGACCGGCTCTTTGAGCCCCCTACTGTCCAAACTGGGAACAGTTTGTGTCAACTTCCTCAACAACCACAGATGAGACAAAGGTCATTGACCCTGAACTGTCAAGGTCCAGAGTTGAAGTCCTGCCCACAGTCACCTGTTGAATTATGAATGGTTGGAGTTGAATATCGTGTTTGTCCATTTTATTTTATCCTCTCACACTGTGGTCCTACACTAAAACTTAAATAAAAGTACGTAAGTAAAATGTATTTATTTGAGGATAATTTTGTTGTTAATGCGTCCGAAATTTACAAAAAAATCTTTAACCCCCTCATAATGGAATGACATTTCATAAAAAGATACATATTTTACTCAAAATGTTTTTTTGCTTTGTCTGAAGATCTGTGTTAAATATTAAACCAAAATACTGCCCCCTTGTGTTAGAGCAGACCAGAGAAAACTAAGGCCTGAGGACCAGATGGGGCTCGTTTTAGGTTTTTAATCTGGCCCGGAAAAATTGTAAATGATATTATTGTCCCTGCAGTGACACCATTAATCTAATAGATGGAGGTGAAAAGCTTCAAGTATTTTAACCTTTTATTCTTGACTTTTCTACTAATCTTAGTTTTCAGAGATTCTCCATCTTTGTTCTAATATAAAATATGATTTTTAATCCTAATTTAATCCCATCCTAATCCAGGTCCAATGCTGTTGCACATCATTATTTCGTCATCATGTCCTGTTATATATGTGTGTGGGTTTCTTTTGTGTTGTTTTTTTTTTGTAAACCTACGTAATTCTCTGTCCGTTTTCCGGAAACAGCCGACGATTGTCGACAAGTGCCGAAGGCGTGCGCGGTCGGAGCTGCTGATGCTGCTGTGACAGAAGAGCAGCGGACCTTCAGGAGGCAGAGCTCCGCTCTTACCGGGATCAGAGAACACACAGTGGGGCAGGAAGGAGCTCCAGCCCCGGCCATCTGAGGGGAGGATTTACCCCCTGCGCCCCCTCCCGGAGCCTTACTGCCCCTTCAGTCGGAGGATTAGAAACCTCGGTTGTTACGGGACTGGACTGGTGGAAGTGAAGACGCGGTCGGAGGGAGAGGGACTCCCGGCTGAAGTCTGAGGAGGAGTGAGGAGGACCTTCACTGATCTCTCCTCCTCCGGAGCTTCTTCTGCGGGGATGCCAACGTCCAGAGGAGCCTAGACCATGGTGAGTCCTGACCCGGGCGGGGGGCATTGTTGAGGGGGGAAAGTGCGGTGGGGTAAAAATGCGCACTGCATCCAGGGAACTGCACCTGAGTCAATGTGACGCACGGTGTAAATGAAATCACTCATTAATAATGAAAACGCTTTTCTCACATGGTCCGAACCGCGCGGTGCGGTGACAGTTGAGGGTTTTGTGCGTAAATGAAGGAGACGGACGGACTGAGCGGGTGAACGGACTCGGTTCGTCGCGATGAAGAGTTAAACTGTTGAAGTGAGGAGGTTCGAACTCCGCTGTGACCGGGAAGAATGGCACGTTTGTGATGCGCATCGAAAACCTTCGCACATCCAAACGTCCACAGAGCAGAGAGGGAGGGAGGGGAGTTCGGGGGGGACTGGACTGAATCAGAACCAGAACCTTTTCTCACTACAGTCCAGTCCCAGAGAGCAGCAGAACCCACTCCAAAAACCCTGGTATTTATTACATACATCTTAAATGTTGACTTTCCATCGCAGCCTGGTTGGATGGATGATCTTCTAAGGTCTGCGCCTGGAAAGTGTGTGGATCATGTATTTATTCAGCAGCAGCAGCAGCAGCAGCACAACATGTCAGCTCAACAATACTTCCCATCATGCTCAGTATAACGCCCTCATTATTATAAAGAAGAGAGAGAACGGTGTGTGTTTCGGCGGCTGCTCAACTTTGGACCGGATCCATCTCGGGTTTTCCTCCTCATTATCAGTCGGCGGCTTCACAAGACTCCGCTGTGGTCTTTCATCAGCGGAGAAACATGCTCTGTCCACGGCTGAGGAGGAGGAGGAGAGGGTGAGGAGGAGAGAGAGACAGAGGGAGGGAGCGTCACTCTGTTTGACACTGTGATAATTGGCTGTCAGTTCACCTGGATTTGACGGAGCCCAAATTAGGCTGGATGGAGGAGAGAGAGGTGGAGGAAGAGGAGGAGGAAGAGAGGGTGAGGCAAGCGGAGGGAAAAAGTGCAACAGATGGTGGAGAGGAGGAGGTGAAGCCGAGGGGAGGCTGAGGACATGGAGATGGTCCCTGTTTTTTGCGTCGTGAGTTTGTTTTTGGTCCTTGTGCGGACCGGTGTGTGTATTTGTCTAGTTTAGGTAGCCTTGTGGGGACACGCCTTTTTTTAGGCACTCCTTGCATCAACGTCCCCAGAGAGCTGTAGTTAGGATGAGAGTTAAGATTAGATTAGGATTAGGCGTCTGTTTGTAATGAGGAGTTTTGAGTTAATCATCTGAGCTGCATTGATCTCACATCAAGTGTTTGGTTCTACTGGGAATCAAACTCACAACTCTCTGTCTTAATGATGTGCCCACAGAATGCACAACTGTTGTGTGTTTGTTTCTGGTTCAGCTGTTCTTCAGTGGACATTCTGCTGGAAGACACAGTCCATCTTTGCCCAGCGTTTTAAAGCTGGAAAATTTCGTTTGGAGCTGGGATTAAAACTATGATCAAAGTCGGGGCGAGGTCTCAGATTAGGTCTCTGGAGTCGATGATGTCAGTAAGTACTGGTGGTGTTAATGAGAGTGCCGTGGCTCCTCGTCAACGTTCCTCACTCCCTGATTCTGAGCTAACTTAATTCCGAGCTGAGCCACAGAACCCACTCCTGTCTTCCTGATGATTCCTTTAAACTGGGAATTCCAGCAGGAATGTTCTTCCAGCTTTTCATTGGATTTTCCTAATACAGTTAGAGCAGGTCTGTGTGTGCCTGTGTGGAGTGGTATCAATAGTAGGGGCGGGGGCAGCATGCTGCTCTAGCTCCACACTCAATTCCTTTTTTTTTTTTTCTTTTGGAATCGATCAATAATCCCGACTTGTGGGAACTGTTTAAGGTTCAAGTTGATCCTAAAAGTAGTTTCTACTATTTTCTATTTTTCTATTTCAGTAAATTCATCATTTTGATAACGATAAATCCAATCCACCTGCTGCTGGTTCTCAGATTTTTCTTTTGTTGTCGTGTTTAGGAATATCAGCTAATCACCATCATTAATTATAACGATGATGATGATGTAATGATGAAAACAGTCACCTGATCATCATCATCATCATCTCCTTGGCTACAGCCTTAATGATCTGACCCTGTGTTTCTATGGAGTGCTCTTGACACGCCCCCTGCTGGTCTGCGAGGCTGCTGTCGGCCTCGTCAACATCACATTAGTGCTCATTAGTAATAATTTGCATAAATATGGGATGTCACTCAGATCCAAACTAATGCAACTGCAGTGATGATGAGGAGAAAGTCCCGGAGCAGGAGTTGACAGGAAGTGGTCACCTGTACCGTGTAATCATCACTTCATTCCCATCAGTCGAGACGTTTACTCTGCACTGTGTACTGTATATGTAGGAGGACAAGGACAAGGAGGGACATGTAGAGAAATCAACAAAATGAGAAACACTTTTACATACTTTCTTACAAAAAAATGACTTTGCCATAACAGCTTTACAAGTCCTGAGACAAATCTACATTAGAGAAGACAAATTTAGAAATACCTTCAAACACTGAGACATTTACAAGGATCTTTTTTTTTGGGGGGGTTGTTTGGGGTGAACTTTTTAGCCGACTAACGCCGTTTCCTGTTTTGTGTAGTCGAGCTTTAAGGGTTTTAAACGCTGCAGCTCAGACAGAAGGTCCAGTCATACAGGGGACACCAGGGGACGGACGATTGACAGCCGTCCATCTTCGGTGGGCGACAGTTGTTACATCATGCTTTACTGTGGAAAAGTTACTTAGAAATTTTGTGTTGAAGTTTGTACAAGTGTAAGTATTGTTTTGCACCTTAGGGCAGACTCATGAACCCATCTGTTGTTCGAAAGAGCTCCCCCTGCTGTACGAACAGCTGCTTAACCAGTAAACAATTGTGTCACCTACAAACAGGATACTGCAAGACAAACTTTAAATAGCTCCAAACAGGATTTTGTAAAGTTTCACACAGTTTTTACAGAATTGCCCCACACTGCCCCCTAATGGGTTAATAATGTGTAATAGTCATGATAACTACGGTGTCTATACTACGCCTTTTTATCCCAAATATCATGGCTGGTCTGGGAACGAGGTAGTGCTGCATCACACCTGTTAAAAATTAAATTTTGCGATTACGTTTCTTTGGCGGACGAAGTTTCCAGTGGACGGAGGAGCGTTTGTTTACTCCACCCACTGCTGAGGCCAAACACAGACGATAAATCATTAAAAATCTTGACAGTGCAGCGCTAATGATTTCACGATAAAACATAATAATACTAATAATAATAATAAAGTTTCCCCTAAGGCTGCAGACGTTCTCCGTCTCCCATCAGCCACCTCCACTCTGAGAAAGAACTTCTAAACATATTTTATTCATATCTGGATTTCATTACTGGACCAGACAGCTTCTCCATCATTTAACGAAATGACGCAATATTAGGAATTTTATAACCACCGGCGTTTGACTCTGTCTGGGTGTGAAGACGACCAGACGTAGACGAGAAAACTGAAGAGCGGCTCCGTCCATGATCTCATCTCTCTTATGGATTCATCAATATTGTTTGGTGGAAAACTTGTTCTATTTTTCATCAGTAACAAATATAACTGTAGATGAAAAAGTTTTCCTTCACGTTAGGTTTGATCCGAGGAGTTCTCTTTAAGTTGGTTCCGTCCAAACACTTGATGGACAGTAGTGGCCTAGTGGTTAAAGGACCAGACTGGGGCCTGGAGGGTTTTTGGTTCGAATCCACCAACTGCCAGGTCACCACTGAGGTCCACTGAGCATGGTGTCGTCCCTGCACACTGTTCAAAGCTGCCCACGGTCGACTGTGGTGAGGGGTGAAATCCACAGGTGACGAGTTATTGTGTGCAGTGGAGTGAAGCACAGCGTCATAATGACAAGGAGTTTGATTTCCTTTCTTCCTTTCCTTCTGATATCAACTTTGTTTTGTGTTGAAACCCAAGCTCTGAAATAATAATACGGATTCTCATGGACTCTACATAGTTTTGCTGATATTATTCATTGTTGTTGATGGAACCTCGTAGTTTGATCATTGTTTTGAAATGACTTTTATCCAAGTTTGAACCCAGACAGTTATGGTCAGATGGTCAGATCTTCTCCACTGCTTCCTTGTCCCTCCCCAAGACTTGACCGAGGGACGGTGTGTAATGATTGAATGAGTGAATGATTCATTCCTGATGATGAATACATTCATTCATGCATTTTAATCAATGCATCAAACAATCACAAAACCAATCAATTAAAAAAAAATTCTAATTCAGGATTGAACCTTATTCACTCAGTTACTGCTGCAGTATTTGGAGATGAAAAAACTCAATCCCTTAAAAAAGAATTATTAAAGTGGCTCCATACAGAAGAACAGAGAAGAACCCAAGGTAGAACATCTCTAATAAACCACAGCTTTGCTGTAGAACCTGCATGAAGAGGGTCAATTTATCAGATTTGATTTTTCACAACCAAAAAGTAAAAAATCTCTGGGTGAACTCCAGGGCACCAGAGAGGGGGCGCTACCGAGTTACAGCATTTATTAATCCAGTGAGAACCAAACACACACACACACACACACACACACACCTGTGCAGCTCCAGACGTTCTCGCCGGCACTGAGCGCCAACTGTTAACGGCACCGTCTCGTTGTTTTCTGTTTTTTCTTCGAATGTTTCCCCGTTGGATTCCTTTTAGAAGAAAGTGGTGAAAACACAGATCTGTGTGATCTCACCTCTGTATCTGTGTATCCACCTCACGAGGAACTGGTGCCGCTTGTTAATTTGTGTTCATGGTTCCGTACGATACCAAAACAAAGTGAGGTTTTTAGGACCTGACTCAGCAGTTTTCCGATCACATTGTCCTCAGCTTTGAACCACTATCTACTGTACCTCTAAACAGGATCTTCATCCACAAAACCAACCATCAGAACCAGAAGCTTGGAACTTTTAACACCTGGTCAAAATAAGTCTGGTTGCCAGATCTGCTCTTCATCTCTTTGTCTGTTGTTGGGTCGCAGGTCACAGCTTGCACCACCTTCCACAAGAAGTTTTGTGTGTCAGGAGAGAGCTACGCTCAGAGCACCTCAGTGAGCTGGCAGCTGGGGATTTGAACCTGAAGCCTTGCAGACCTAAGTCTGCTGCTTAACCACCAGACCACCACCAGACCACCACTGCTCCAACCTGCTCCAACCTGCTCCAACCTGCTCCAAACCTGCGAACCTGTCATTTGGAGTTTCCCAAGAATTTTGCCAGAGTGAGGAATAGATGATGTGGCTTCATAGCTACCTCATCTGTGCGTTGCCTCACTGGATCATCTAAAGATCTTCAGTCCTGAGGTGATACATTTAGATGGTTGGATCCACAACAAAATCTCACCCCTGCAGTACTCTCTCAGACCCCTGGGGGTCACTAACTCCTGTTGAAGGCCTTGTTGACAAGGTTTTTTTTCAGTTCTAAAAGTAGAAGTTTGCAGGTCTTTTTAACACCCATCGTATTTTTGTATATTTTATGACCAGATTTTGACGCCAACGCGTTTTATATTCACACAGAAGTTCACAGCGTTATCGTGGATCCAAGACAGTGTTCATGAGAAGAAGAGAGAGTTGGGAAGTCGGCGTTCCATATCCCTGTCTGTCTGTGTGTGCAGAGCAGCAGCGGTGATTTGTCAGCAACAGGCTGCTGTATTGTTCCGTGTGGATATGAATGGACGACACGGTGCAGTTTGTCTCCGGCTCGTATTGTTCCGGCGCTGACCCACCTGCAGGAGGAGAGCAGAGCGCCTCCTTTCATGGCCACAATGAGCCTGGAGGCACAATAGAGCAGACTGTTCTGTGACACACGGGTTTGATGCCCGGCCAAAGTGCTGCCGTTTCACTCCATTTCACCTCCAAGTGTCTGTAAGCTGCAGTTAACACAGACTGACGCCGCCTTCCCGCTGTGACACCGCGGCGCCACGCTGCTGTGTAGATAAGTCACTGACGGCTGGAAGAACTTCAAGATGGTGGGATCTCAGAGTGGAGTCTGGAGGAAAAGTGCTTTGAAGATGTGGTTTTTTGTAATTGTGGACAGACAGGTGTGCTGCCCCCTACTGCACATACTGGCTGGGGTACTATTCAGGCAACTGTGATGTCAGGATGGTGCTGTACACCTCCAACAATAGTCTAATAATCTTTGTGTGCCTCATTATTGCTTTTTATACTGTCACCTGCTGGTTGGAGGCTAGTGCTGAAAATTAATTTCTGCCATTAAATTCACTGGCATATATTTGTGAGGGGTTACATTTTATATTTTAAAATTTAACAGATATATTTTCAAAATGTATTTCTCAAAATATGTGGTCACCCTTAGGGGCCACAGATCCCGTATTGAGAACCTTGGCTGTCCTTGACTGTTGCTCTTCACTGTCTCCCATCACCTCTTTTCTCTCTTTATCCTAATATTTATGACAAATCTAGAGATAAATGAAGGTTGACACCAATAAACTGCAGAAGTTATAGTCGTTTATGCCCCTAAACATCTGGGTCGAGGACCACATCCAGGGCCAAAAGGATGGCAACATTCCAGTCCAAGCCAAGAGTGACCGGTCTTTACTCAGAATGAGTTTTAGTGAAGGTCCATGTCATTGGTTCCATCAGTTCTGCGCTGGTGTTTGAAGGAGACAGTGGTGACTCCACGTCCCCGTCCACGTCCACACACCAAACTGCTGCATGTCCTCAATGAATGGAGCCCGGTCCTGGGACAGGAGGTCCGTTCTTCTGTGTGGACACAGTTTATGGCTGCGAGTATAACGCCTGTTACTGCAACCTTGTGTGTCCAGTCCTGGTCACGGTGCCGTCAGATCTGGACAATGATCTGGTTTCTCTTTAATGAGAAAATCCCATTCAGCTGAAAACCTGCAGGGACGACTGACTGTTACTGGACTTTGATTCAGACCTAAAGGATTTAGTGAAATAAATGAGGATTTGAAAAATAACCTTGACATTTCTGTTCATTTATAATTCATCTGTGAGTGACGTTAATGTTCTAGTGATGTGGTTGTGGGACCAACCATGATGTGTGGTTTAGAAGACATGGAGGAGGTAAAGATGCTGCTGAGGTTCTCTTCAGGAGAGACAAGGATGGACAGGATCAGGAATGAGGTGATGAGAGGGACAACACAGACAGGAAGGTTTGGAGAAAAAGAAACTAGAGAAGACAGGTTGAGATGGTTTGGACATGTTCAGAGGAGGGACAGTGGATACATTGGTAGAAGAATGATCCTGGAGATGGAGCTACCAGGTAGGAGACAAAGAGGAGATTGATGAATGCAGTGATGGAGGACAGGTAGTCAGGATGTTACAGCATCATCACATAAATACAGTATGTTCACATATATGTGCATATATTTGTATATATATGTGCAAGTCGATAGATAGAACTTAGAGTTTTCTTTGGAAAAATGAATGACTCTTAACGCATGTATATATGTGTATGTATCTGGACGTGTATGTCTATATATAGTATGCATATATTTATATATATATTGTTCAGAACCCCGTCTTAAAAACTGAAACTCTCTCTGTCTCTGTTTCAGTCTCAGTTCTCGGTGGAATCTAAATTCATGATTAATTTTTTCAAACTGCTGCAGAGAAACAATCAGGACATTTTCTTGATTTCACTTTTCCTAATTTCACAATTTCACCTTTTCCTGTGGCAGATGTGGACAAGTCTCCAGGTTCAGGTTCAAATACGAGGGGACATAGAATTAAGTCTTGTTGTTTATCGTCCTGCTGGTTCCCGTCCAGGTTGACACAGACTTGAAGTTATTTTTTATGCACATCCTGCAGAACAAGCTGCCAGTATTTTGCTCTTGGCCATGTGGCCGTGAGTCCGTGGTGTTTCTGACCGTTACTCATTAGTTTTTAAACCCATTTTAAAGTGATCCTGTCTAATTGATGTATTTGACTTTTCAAACTCTGAGTTTATATTTGCTGATGAGATATTTTATTATGTCATTATTTTTGTAGCTTTTTCCACCGCGGCTGAAAAGACAATTTGTCTGCGTTGATTTGAAACCAGCTTCATTTCAATAAACAGTTTCTAATAATAGACGTTGGCGACTCCAGTCATTCAGACCAACGCGACCAATTAACAGTTGACTTCAATTAGGAAGGGAAACAATGGGACTCCCAGCATGCACTGGGGCAGCGTCTTTAACCCTCTTTGAAATCCACCAGGTTTTCTGTTTCTGAGACAGGAAGTGAGACATGTTACAGCATCATCACATAAATACAGTATGTTCACATATCTGTGCATATATTTGTATATATATATGTGCAAGTCGATAGATAGAACTTAGAAAATGCCCTGAGAGCTCTCTTTTTGGAAAATGACTCATTTAACGCATGTATATATGTGTATGTATCTGGACGTGTATGTCTATATATAGTATGCATATATTTATATATATATATTGTTCAGAGCTCCGTCCTAAAAACTGAAACTCTCTCTGTCTCTGTTTCAGTCTCAGTTCTCGGTGGAATCTAAATTCATGATTAATTTTTTCAAACTGCTGCAGAGAAACAATCAGGACATTTTCTTGATTTCACTTTTCCTAATTTCACAATTTCACCTTTTCCTGTGGCAGATGTGGACAAGTCTCCAGGTTCAGGTTCAAATACGAGGGGACATAGAATTAAGTCTTGTTGTTTATCGTCCTGCTGGTTCCCGTCCAGGTTGACACAGACTTGAAGTTATTTTTTATGCACATCCTGCAGAACAAGCTGCCAGTATTTTGCTCTTGGCCATGTGGCCGTGAGTCCGTGGTGTTTCTGACCGGGGCCCAGGTCCAACCTCCACGCAGACCTGCTGCTCTGGCTGTGTTTTCACGCTCGGCGGGAAAACAAATGCTTCCAATGAGCGAACGCGGCTACGAGCAGTTAATGGAAGCGCGGCTCTGTCCCTGTGTGAGAACTCCAGAGGGAAATTCATTTACATTAATAAAGGGAGCCATGAATTATTAAGGTTTTCCCACTGGTGAAGTGATGTTGGTCCTGGAAAGACCAAGTAATTGACTTAATACACAACATATGTCAGGATGTTTCACTTCCTCCTGCCACTCTAGGCTTTTTTCACTGCCGCGCTGATGGAAACTTCTCTGCTAGTTTTTTTTTCTGTGATGTTTTTAAGTTTCTTTCTGAGAAAAGAGAAGTTCTGATGGTTTTTCTAGGCTGCAGGTGGAGATAATGAGACGTAGCCTGAGGCCTGACGTTGTTTCCTGTTGGGCTTAAAAGAAAAAGAAAGTGGATAAAAATCTGATTTAATTAAGGGCTGAGATTTTTACAAATATTTAGTTGTTACTGAAATAAAACGATTTGAAAAGAATATTTTCTGCAGTTTTAAACTGGGCAAATTATTTATTTCATTTTTTTCCCAAGCCCAGTGTATGTATATATATATGTATGTGTGTATGTATATATGTATGTGTATATGTAGGTATATTTATATATGTATGTGTGTGTGTGTATGTATGAATGTGTATGTATACATACACATCAGACAGGACGAAATCTTGCAAAAATGTCTCCATAGTTCTGAGCAACTGCCCCCTACAGTTCTTGTGTCCAACAGCAGGTGGCGTGACCAGCCCTGCTGCTCAGCTGCTATGGTCTCATTATCTGTTTTTGCTGCTTCACTGTGTCTCACCAGCAGAATGTTAAACTCTGGCTCCGTCTCCGGGACGATTCGTCTTCACTGACTGCTTATGTAACGCACAGTGACATTTATGAGCGCGGCGTGCAGTGGCTACAATATGAAAGCTGTAAAACCAAACATATGGGGCGGGGTTTTTATAGGTCTGTGAAGAGGGCTGAGCTACAGGACACGTGCTGGGACAAAGGGACCGGGTTGGACGGATGGTAACACTAGTATTTACAGACTACTGTGGGTGGAGTTCAGTCCTTGACGTTCCTGATTGGTGACAGTGGAAATTTCACGTCCAGCTTTGTTGGGTTTTGTCAGTTTTCCGAAAAGTTCTTAAAAATATATTCAAATATATTGAAAAAATATAAATAAAATAAGCTGAATACTTCCAAATGAAGTAAAAAGAAATCCAGGATTCAATTTCCATCAGGAACACTGTATTCTGAACAGGCTGTGGGTTTGATTCCTTCTACAGGCTGGGGTGTTGTACCTCTCCTTGCCTTTGGAGGTCGCTGTTTTTTTTCTTACATTTTTCAATCCAATCCTATAGAGTTAAATGCAGAAGTCACATCACATTGTGTGCAGTGGTGTGAATCACAAGGTGTGTACGTTTATATTTATATCTACTGGCTGAGGGTGGAGGAGATGCTGCTGAGATTGTCTTTAGGAGAGACAAGGATGGACAGGATCAGGGATGAGGAGATTCGGGGGACAACACAGACAGGGAGCTTTGGAGACAAAGAGGCTAGAGAAGACAGATTGAGATGGTTTGGACATGTTCAGAGGAGGGACAGACGAATGATCCTAGAGATGGAGCTACCAGGTAGGAGACAAAGAGGAGATTGATGGATGCAGTGAGGGAGGACATGGAGGTAGTTGGAGTTAGAAGATAGAGAGAACATGGGAGATGATTCACTGTGGAAACACCTGAAAGAGGAAAAAGGCCCAGACCAGAGGAGAAGATATTTCTATCTACATGTTTATAAATAATATAAACCGATCAATCTCCTACTGACTGTCTGTCTGTCTGATTGGCTCAGTCCTGGCATCTTCTCGCATCATCTCCCCTGGTCTGTCTCACCTACTCATAGACTTATGTCTTTGTGGGAGTCTGTACGTGACTGCTCCACCCAGTTACGTACAGACTGGGTGGATCAGATCAGTCACGTCCTTCTGACCCCCCTGTGGGTCACCAACCACCATGTGAGAACCCTGGACGATGATGCAGTCAGTTGTTTTTAGCCGAACAGATAATTAAAGCAGAGAAGAAACTGCAGTTGCTGTAAATCTGTGATCTTCATTTTATTTCATTTAAGTCGACGTGTTTAAACAGAAAATATTCTCTTCTCCAAGAGGTTTTTTTTTTTTTTTTTTTTTTTTTTTTTTAAAAGACTTTTTTTTTTTTTTTTTTTTTTTTCAAAGCACTTGATGGCAATAAAAGCAGCTGAGCTTATGGAACAAACTAAATACAGCTTAGATCAAAAGGCTGTTAAATATGCATGAGGACGGTGAGGACGTGTGTGTTCTGATTGTAAACACACATCTGAGCTTCAGTTAAATACTGGAAGAAAAGGAAATTCACAATTAACCCTTTATTGACGCTGGAGCAGAACCTTGAAGGGTTAAGATCGAACCTCTCACCTGGACAGAAGGACGTGTCTCCACTGTCCTGACATTTCTGCAGCTGCTCAGGGCCCAGGCCCAAAGGATGGAGCAGTCTAACTCGTGGTCTCTGGCCACGGCCCCCGGGGGGCGCCGGAAAAGCAGGCTTTATCAGTGGTAAATGGATCTGAAGACGCTGCGGCCGAGACAGGCTCGCGGCGCCCTGATTTACGGCCGGGGTTGCGGCACCAACCAGTCAGCGTGTTGCCGACCGAGGTCTGAGCATTTTCATGGCCACAGTTCACATTTACCTCGGCCGTAAATTTTTGGGGGAGATATGAAACAAAAAGAGCGAGTGGATTTATGACGGGGCCGGCGTTGTTTGTGTGCTGTCAGGGGGTAAAGTGTGTTTTAATACCCAGGAGCAGGGACAGGGACAGGGATGGACTCTTATCTGGGCTTTTTGGTCCAGCGCTGTGTCAAAATAAATAGTCTCTCGTTACAAGGCAACGACAAGTCAAACCGATTTTGTCTGAAGTTCAAGTTCATGTTGCTCTGTTCTGATTCGTCCTCAGTGGACGTGAAAGGGTGGAATGGTTTCCTGTCTCCTGAGACGTCGCGTCATCATAATCAATGAGGTTGGAGTAAAATAGACGGAGAAAACAGTAGAAACAACTGTTTAACTACATTTATATATTTATATAGGTATATATGTGAATACATACTGTATATGTGCACATGTGTTTTTATATATGTATGCATTTATATACATATGTATAAACATGTATTTAATATATGTAGGTATGCATGCATACAAGTTTATGTTTATAAATGTGTATATATGTGTATGTATATACAGTATATTGGTGTATATGTATATATATATTTATATATGTGTATATAGGTACTATATGAAACCAATTTAATATCATATATAAATATATTTATGTATATATACAGTATATATGTATATATGTGTATATATGTTTATATATATGTGTGTGTGTGTGTGTATATGTATATGTGTGTATGGTGTTCATCAAACCAACACTGTAAAATCTATCTTAATGTTAAATATAAATATATTTCATGACGTGTCTTCCCTCACCTCTGTGCCGTGTCTCTCCTGTCCTTCCGTGGCTCCACTCGTCCAACCCTCGTCAGCCTGCAGGTATTTTCGTCCTGTGACGTCTGTGCCGGGATTTTAAAGGGAGAAAAATGGTTTGTGGACACAATATAATTGAAGAGTGTCCAGCCTTTATGATCCTGTCCTGCAGAGGTCCTCGTTGTGGTCCCAAGGTCTGCTGCTCCCATGCTTTATAATTCATAGAGGCTGAACAGTAATGGATCTGGTCCTGTCTGGACCAGGCTGCAGCAGCTGTGTTGACGTAGGAATGTTGGAGAATCTTCTTTTGGAGATGTTACAAAAATAACCTCCGCTCCAGTCTGTAGGTCTAGGTGTTTACTGACGTTTTCTTTTTCTCTGGGGTGAAGATGATTATTAGTCTGTTTTCCCTCCAACCTTGTTGCTCAAGTACAGAATAAGCTTCTCCCTGAGGGACACACACACACACACACACACACACACACACACACACACACACACACACACACACACACACTCTCACACATAATCACCCTGAGAACATATCAATTAATACCCAGAGAAGAAGAAATGATCTGGTTTTGAACTTGAGGACGAGTGTTGAATCAGAGAAGATGGAAATGGATTCTGAGAGCGAGTGAGCGACGATCGCAACATCGACGGCAGAGAAACTTGTTGTTGATTTCACCTCAGGAAAAAAAGAACAGAAAACACTGAATAAAATTATGATTGATTGACAAGAGCGAGCAGCTGCCTTACAGTGAGGAGGTCAGTGGTTCGATTTCTGGTCCTTTTGTTAGAAGGGTTTGATTTCCGCGTAGATTTTTCCAGGAGCTGAACCGACAAATTATTTACAGTAAAGTTCTCCGTGTGTTCTTTAGTCCGTGTTCCATCAACTGGAGTTTCTTTTTTTTTTCTTATTATTTTAATAACGAGGTCTTTTACAATGAACACATTTGCTGAAAGTGTTCGTTTCTTAATTAAGACTTTCGTTCACATCGAGGTGTGAACCCGTCTCCTCTGAAGCCCGACGATGGCAGATGTTCTCTTCTGCTGCACTGCTGCATTCTGGGACACAATAATTCATTATGTCCACATCGCACTGGCCTGAATAAAAGATGATTTTTATTTATTCTATAAGTGGAACAGGATGGAGCTTGTGAATGGAGGAGAAATCGGTTCCAGAGTTCCTGCAGAGTGGAACATCTGGACCTGGAACCTGGATCTTCAAGGCCAGTGAACTATGATTTGATCTCAGTTCAGTGGAACTAAACTATGGTTCACATGGTAATGCCTTGCTCATTGGCTGTGGAGCTAGCTCACAGGTGAAGAACTTGACCTTGGATGGATCTGGTCACATGTTTCTTCTTCATTGGTATTTGACCATGTGACTCCTAATTGACTGTCTAAGTGAAAGTACCTGGTACATCGTTAACTACAAATGTTGTTAAGAACCATGTGACTGAAAGAGAAACCAGACGACTGGTGTAAGGACTTTGTCCCATTAGTGTCTTAGTTCAATATACTTTATATACATTATACATACAATATATATGCAAATACATGTTGTAGTTATGCATCTAGATGGGTTTAAATGTAAACACGTACATATATTCACATACATTGTATAATGCAAAATACATGCATGTATATATGTATGTACATATATACATATATGGTATAGATCTATAAATATATTTATCTTAATATGATCAATATTTTATATATACTGTGTATATATGTGTGTAACCATATTTACATATGCACATACATACAACATATAGAAGTATGTATGTATGTATGTATTAAAGTATATTATGTATGTATTATATCTATATATGTTTATGTACACTAAGACGTGTGTACTTCTATACATATATAAATGCACTAACAGTGTATATCTATATATGTATATATATATAGCATGTAAATGTGCATATATTGTGCTTAAATGCCAGATATACACAAATATATCAATATATGTATATACTGTATCTGTATGTGTGTATGTTTATGTATACTGTAGACTATGAATATATTTTTCTATGTTTATATTTATACATACATGGTGTATGTACATACATGTATACTCATACATATAAATATGTAGTTCTCAGTGTTGTCCACTGTCATGTTCTTTAAGACACGCCCAACACACGTACAACACAATCATCGGTGTTGATGTCTGGGAGTCTCTGCTCCAGCAGTGATGATGATGATGATAATGATGATGATGTCACAGTGTCCTACCTGGGTACTGTCCTGTGAATAATAGTCAGAGGTGACGGCGCAGCCACAGGCCTTGGCAGGAACTGCAGGAACATCTGCTGACTGTCTCCAGTGTTCGTCCCATCTGGTTTGAGGAAAACTCAGTTTGTCTCCACACGTGAGTGGGACCAGAGGTCAGAGGACTGGGTGGTCTGTTGGCCCAGAGCGCCACCGTGTGTGTGTTCTCAGGGTGTTTTAACAGAAAAGAAAGAGAAAAAAAAAAGAATGAAAATGACTTTAAACTTTGGAAGAAAGTTTTGTTCTCAGACGTGATGGACACTGACAGGCGGTCGATTCCAAACCACGTCCCTGAAACCCGACATCTGTTGTTCCTAAAAACAGTTATCGATCCAGAGCCGCAGTATTATAGCCGGAGTATTATAGCCGTAGTATAGTCGTATTCAGATCCAGACTCTGGTGTCTCGAGCCTGAACTTCAGACTCCCTTCAGAGCCGTCAGCTCCCTCTGTCATGGATCCCTGTGGTGTATTGGCTGCTGAGCCGTCGGCCCGATCACCTTCCTTTCCTGGTTCCTGTGTCCCCGCGGTCTGGGCCGGAGTCCGGTGTTCGTTCCATATATTGTAGTAGGAGGATGAAGTGGAGTGAACCGCGCTTTGTCTTGTCTTGTTTATTAAAAATAGAAGCACTCTGCAAACTTCCGAGGGCTGCAGGAGGAAGCAGCCTACTCTCCCAGGATTGGCTTTTTTTTTCCTGCTATTTTTACTTTTCCTCCACAGATTCTGTAGCAGTGAAAAATAAACCCTGGAATATTTCTGCTCCAATTTCTTATTTTAACAGAAATATGACATTAGCAGAGAGTTATTTTCTCTGCTTGGAATCTGTAAATGCATCGTTAAGAAAATGAACAGTCAGAGGACAAACAGTGGTTCCCGACCCCTTTTTTGTACTGAGGACCAGTTGGCCGGTGCCTTGAAGGATCAGCTGTTTATACTGTACGGGACAATTGTACAGATCACACTGTACCATCATACACAACACCTTAGACAACTGTTTTGGTTTGGAATGAAAAGTTATATCGGAGAAGAAGAAGCTGTTGGTGGGAGAAACGAATTTCCTGGACAATTTGTTCCAAGAAAACCTGGTGATGACGACATGTATGGACCAGGACATGTCTTGTCAGTGGTGGTGAGTCTGGTCTGTCAGTGCTGCCCCCTGTTGGTGACTGGTTTCTTTACTTGTTGTTACCCAGTGAACATTACAAGAAGATTGGGCCTAATCTCGGAAAGTCATGGTTTGGTAAAAAAAAAAAAACATTTTCCGATTTTAATGAAGAAACTCCAGGGATGTGACCGGATTTTTTTGGATGAAGTAAATTAGTTAAACTGAGGAGCATTATTTGTTTATCATCTTTACTAAGTACAGAAACCTGTTGGACCGACACTGGTCCAGACTAGAGTAGATACGTTGGAAAATCAAGGAGCAGTAGTAGCAGTAGTGTGTGGTGGTCTTCTCCAGCAGGTAGAGGGCAGAGGGCAGGAATCAAATCTTGTGTTTGATTCCTAGAAAATCAGCAGGGTTGAATGGAAATTGCAGGAAGTGAGGGAGGAACCTGCTGATGTTCAGAGAAGGTTGTTTCAGAAGAACCTGCTCGACCGTCTTTCTCTTTGTCTTTCTCAGCTGCAGACGTCCCTCCTGATGAAGCTGCGTCCACATTGGTCGTTGTGATTAATGCAGGACTCTGCGGCCGTGACTGAGACGCTCTCTAATAACTCTCTGCAGATTCACGCAGTGCAGCGTGTTCTCATTCACACTCTGCTCATCAGCTCTTGAAAATCAAGGCGGACGTCGAGAGCACTTTGCCGTCGGGTTCCGCCGCAGCTAATTGGTTATTTGGTTTCTGTCATGTCTCCACTCCTGCCAAGCTGACACCATGTTGTTTGTTAAACAAGGCGCAGTGACAACAGTGTGAGGCCACTGAGGGACAGTCATATTTATTTATACACTCTGAGCCGGACTGGAGAGGCTGATTTATTCCTTATTATTCTATAAAGGAATATTTTTTTTTTCTTGCGAGGGAAGAATTGTCATATGTTTTTGTGAGAAATAAAACTAAGACATTTGACATCTCACTGCATTTCATTGTGGTACATAAATATAAAGACATATACAGTAAATATAAGATAGAAGCTGCAGAGACTGGTTCCTCACTTACTGCAAAAAAAAAAAACCTTTGGTTTAACGATGTCTCTGTTACGTAGTTAGAATCAAGGTTTTATTTTGTTCTTGAAAGAATAATCTGACCTGAGCGTCACTGACACCTGTACGACGTCTGTGAACTCTACGCATTTATCTCCAGGTTCCTACCTGGCCCCAGGTGCACCGTATCACCCAGCTCATCTACTTTACTGCCGTCCTCCAGTAGAGCCTGGATTTCCTGTCGAACCGGAGACGAATGTCTTCATAAAAGTTTGTGAACCAGAGACCTAGAAGAGTCAGTTCTCCTGACTTTCATTAGTAGATCTCTGGAGACACATGGGAGACGGTGCAGCCCCCTCCCCCCCGCTGTGACCTCCCACTCTGACTAATGACCCCCCGCCAGTTTTCCTGCAGAGTTCCTCTTCCCGGTCACACTCGTCTGTTGCCTTCTCTGCCTCTTCGCTCTGCGGTTCCTGAAGCCCGTTCAGTCACTCGGGCGATTTGTGGGGAGGCTATGAATCATGACCATATGTGCGGTACATGATGTGCAGATTCAGTCAGCTGGGAGCTGAATAAGGAGATGGGCTGGCAGGGTGCTGAAGCCTGACGTCCCCCGGTGGCAGGAGGCTTGGCTTTTGGCAGCGCGGTGGCCTGGACTGGGCTCTGAGGGGATGTGACCCACTGAGCCTGGCACAGCTCTGGGCTCTGGCAATCTGCTGCTCCCCTGGACATCACTGCACCAGGGTCGGGGAGCAATGTTATGTATGTTATAGCATCAGGAGAAAAGCGTGCCAGGAACAGAAGAGGAAATAAAACAAAGCTGTTCATTAGACTGAGACGCGAGGATTTTATTACGCCTTAAAATAATTTCAACTATTTCATTTTTTTTGCGTGTAACGACCTTAAAGAACATTAGGGTTTGGATAAAATACGCAGAAACGTTATTTTCTAATTTGCAGTAAATCCTTTAAAGGAAGAAAATCAACAAATATACAGTAGGTCATAAAGTAGGTGTATCCAAAGTCTGGCTCAGGGCCCAGATGCGGGTCATGGAGACATTCTAAAAGGACCACATGCATTGTGTGAGTTATAAATTTGAATGAATATATTATTAAAACAAAATAACAGATGATTTATTAAACTAATACTTCCAATCTTGACCAATATTAACTTTTGCAAATATTGTCCAAAGACTTAGTTTTCCAATATCGATATATGAAGCCGTTGTTAAACATCTGAGGAACTAAAATGTGATTCCAGCAAATTAAACCAAAACATTGTGTTTTCTGATTTTCATCATCAGAGTAAAAACCAATGTGGATCTCACTGATGACCTCGTAAATATGTTCAAAACGTCCCGACCAAGACCTTCTGTTACGATGGTCAATGACCTCAGCAGCTGAACACGTGGTCAAAAATAAGAAATTGTTGCAGAATATCTTCTGTCTTCTGTCCATGTTTCTGGACTTCTGCACCAGGAAGAGTCCTTTTCAGTCCTCACACTGTCCTCACATTCATTTCCCTGGATCCAAGAGGCCACTTTTAGCTGGAGTTCTGTTGCAGCCGAGCCAGATTTAAACCTCATCACTTAGTCTTCTGTAAACAGGGCCAACCTCAGGTGGTGTTCCCAGTTGTTATCTCTGCTGCATGATGGGAGGGAGGAAGGGAGAGAGGGAGGGAGGAAATGTGGAGCAGACTCTAGAATCCCACTTGTGTTCTACAGTAAGTGCTTGGTTGCTCTATAGTTTACCTGAGATAAAAAGCTCTTTGAGGACCATTAGTGTTGGTAGTGTTGTCAAGATCTTTGCAGTGTGAAGACCAGCAGTTCTGTCAGTGTCGTTGACAAACTGGTCTCTATATTTCACTGCATTATCTTGTCCAGAAGCCCGGTTCTGTTGACGGTCTGTTCAGCCTCAGACCTCGGGATTTTTTGTTCTGGAAACAGCAGCAAAACAAAAGGTTTTCATGTCTGTTTAAGGTCTTTGATGTAAAGGGGGACAGGGTGTTGGTTTATGGGACTGTCCACACAGAGACATCCTTGGTTGATTATTATGTTACCAGTGTTTCCCTAAGTGGCGGCAGAGGTGGCCAATCAGTCGAGAAAGGCAAGTGGCCTAGCGCAGTGTCCCTTTTTTGTGCCTTTGAGCGGTTAAGTGTCTCGTCCTATTTTCACAGATTCCTGGTTAAGTTGTGGCAGATAAATAACCTCTTAATAAAATTTCTGGTGTTCTGAAATATTTTCCTACCTATAAATTCTTCCTACCCAAATTATTGGTGCATGGGCACAACCAGGATTTCTCAAGTGCACACAGCCTACATCTTTCTGCTACTACAATCTTGTATTAATGACTGTGTTTCATTTTGAGTTTGTTGTTGTTGTCGTCGTCTTATGGAACCAGAATAGTCTCAAAAAGAACACACACATAAGCATGAATCCACGGACGTACTCTGAGAAGAACACACAAACAACTCTTCAGACGTCAAAATACGTTGTCGTACGTGCATGCTAATCTGTAATTTCCTGAGGGATACTCCTGAGGGATTAATAAAGTTCTATCTATCTATCGTGCTTTTAATTTGTGAAACTACACGCATGCAAATTTGTATTTTTGAGACTCGTCTTACGTTTTACAAGCGCAAGCGTAATTTTGCTACGTCAGTCTGTCACCAGCTAATCAGAAGTCTTGTTTGCAGCCAATCACACACCAGTGACCCCACGAGGGTCCATGCATAATGTCACTAAACTGCGCCCAAGAACCAAATTCAGAGTTTGAGTCAGATCTTTCATTTGACCCACCATCCTGAGGAAGGCTGACTTAATGGAGCAGTGTGATTTGGGAGTCAGTTGTGGGGACCGGTGCCCCTGAGGCCAGGTAACGGCTGAAGATGAAGGAATTAATAAAGAAGTGAATGAAGTGAATGAATGTTTGCGTAGAGGAGTGGCATGTGAGTATGTGAGTCCCGGTGCCCAGTGCTGCAGAATTCTGATGTTTGTCAACAACAAACTCCTGTTCCTTTATCTGTTGACAAATCTATCGTAAGATTTTTGTTCTTGTCTCCAACTGTTTACATTGTACAGTGTGTGTGAATGTTAACCACAGGCTGTGACCTTGGCCACAGCGACGATGATTCACATGGTTGTAAAGCACCTTGGTCTTAATGCACCTTCCTGGACTCTTGTATTTTTTTAATTACTCTTGTTCACAGATGCAAATTATTTTCCCTGCACCGCAGTGCAGCGAAGACGAGTGGGGAATCAATGGCGTGGAGCACTTCAGCTGTTGTGTCAACTGGTAATGGTGGCCAACAGCACATTAATCAAAACACTGCGCTTTAATTAACCTTTCCTCCTGATTACATCTCGGCTGCCAGATACTGAACAAGCAGGTGTAAAACCAAGGAGAATTGGCAAAGTGGGAGTCTGAGAAGAAAAAGTTTGTTAACTCTAATTATTCACATCCTCCTTTAAGATTTGAGAACATTTTTCCTTCACTAAGAGGCGGCCGTGACAGAAAGACCTCAATAAACATCAAAACACCAAAGGTTGGATGAGATTCTACCATAGAAGGAAAATAAAAAATCTCCTGGGATGAAGTTTATTTTTACTGAAAGTCTGAGTCTGGTTGATAAAAACAAGTGGGTTTTTGTGACGTGGCGTTTGTTTCTTGGTCGACTCTGACAAGTGTCACATGGTCTGATCCAGAGATCAGAAGGAGCGACAATTTATTTCAGTGGGAAACAGAGTGAAGACTCAGCAGCTCTGGTCTTGACTGGTTGAACATACTTCACACACAGGGATGTCATGTTCAAACATGACAGATTCTCTCCCAGGAGGGGGCGGTAGACATGGAGACGGTGATAGAGTTGACTGTTGCGCTGACTCTGCACATCCATGTTGTCTCCAAAGAACCCACTTCTCATGGTAATCTGGCCGTAGATACATACGTTTACAGCAGTGTTTTCCAGAGACACTGAGTCAGTGGTTCTACAGCAGGACAGGACAGGACAGGACAGGACAGGACAGGACGCAGTCAAACAGAACATTATTATTTGTCCCCTCACAAAAACATTAATCTCATGTGAAAATAATCTCTGTATTTAATCCAAGAACTGTAAAAAAATGTTGTTGATGTTTTTGTGTTTTTTATTTTATTCTGAAATACATATGGCCACTAGAGGGCGCCTAACTGCTTAAAATAAATTTTAATTCTCCACTATCCAAACATTAAAAACATAACTAGAAACAAATAATGAAAATAAATATTTGAAAATATAAACTTTTTTAAAAAATATATTTTTTTACACCTCTCTTTTACCCTCCCAGAACTGGAACACTTTCAGAGGAGGAGTCGTCCGAGTCTCCTCCCCTGCAATAGCGTTGTGTTAAGTAGACGTGCACTAGCTGTGGTGCAGGAATTAAGATAAATTTAGTTTATTTATTCATCTTGAAAAACAGAATCAAACTTAAACTTTTATATGGTTTATTTTGAGTTTATAATCTAGCGTTCATTGTAGTGTTGAACAGGGAAACAGCGCCACCAAAAGAGACTGTTTAAAATGTTTGGTCTCAATATTTGCTCTGTGCTGCCATTGGTCCAGGACTGAGAATGATTTGGACTAAGACTGACTGACTGGACCAGGAACAATGAGAGAGAGACAGAGGACAGAGGCTGAGACAATGAGACAGAGGACAGAGGTGGTTTCCTGGGATCAGGTAAAGAGTGAAGCTCAGATGAAAACTTGTTACTCGGTCCTTCCTCATAGTTTGGTTAAAAAGCAGACAAGCTGCTAGCTTTGACATCGGACTAATCATTGGTGGGTTAGCTGGTGGGTCGGGGCCCCACGGTGTCACACAGACTGTTGATTCCTGGTCATGATTTTCTTATCATTGATGGGGACAAATCTGCAGCTCTTTTTTTTTCTTTCTCTTCTCGATGGATTCACTCTGATTTCCAACAATGGAGCGTCCACACCTTGAGTGTTTTGGACACAAAGCTCCAGCAGTGTCCTCTGGAGACAGGAGACAGGACTGGGGGACTGATGGAGTGTGAAGTGGAAAAACAAGAAACTATCTAACGTGAAGCCCAAAATAAATCTCTGCTCCTGAAATGTTTTCAAATCGTCTGTATGAAATATTAATGATTGTTTCCATTTCTCAAAGATCCCGACAGTGGAATTTCACCTCCGTCCATTTTCTCCACCCTCCGTATCATCGTCTCATCCACTCATATTTATGATGGTGTTTTGTTTTACTTACATGACAAATTCACAGAGTGATTTTCTCTCAGTCCTCAGTCTTTAGTTGGACGCCGGGTTAATTCCAGGTGTGATGGATGGTCTGTTGGGAGCGGGAGGTTCTTCTCTCTTATCTCTGGACAACGCCCTCTATCTGTGATCTGACTCACACATCAGCCGCGCCGACACTTATGAAAAATAGATACAGGAATGTTTGGCTGAACTTCAGACAAGGACACCTTGCTGCACCGACAATGTTTCCTGTCTGATCTCGTGAACCAGACGTTCTAAGTCGCTCGCAGGTTTTATTTTTTTTTTTTTTGCTAAAGGGCAGAAAGAATTCATGAGATTCTTCTGGTCTTCAGAGCCGGGTCTCGGTTTCGGCAGCGTCTCTGTGCTCAGCTGGACTCATCTGTTCTCCAACAGCCCTGGATCGGTCCACCTCAGGCAGGTCAGTGTCAGTTCACTGTGGTGTGTTGTTATCATGGAGGATGAGAAGGTTTCATAATGAGATCAGATCTTCTCTGGTCTGGGTTTGTTGACTGATTAGAGGGAAAAGGAAAAGAAAGAAAATCATCTGTGTTTTAACTGTAGTAGAGACAGAGAGACGGTTGGTCTCCTGAGACGGAACAAGAAACAGAGAAGTCAAATCTGGAATTGTCTGAATTTCTGCAACCAGTCAGGGAGACAGAGCTGGAGGTGGAGGAGTTGAAGATGCTGCTGAGATTGTCTTTAGGAGAGACAAGGATGGACAGGATCAGGAATGAGGTGATTAGAGGGACAACACAGACAGGGAGGTTTGGAGACAAAGCTAGAGATGGTTTGGACATGTTCGGAGGAGGGACAGTGGATACATTGGTAGAAGAATGATCCTAGAGATGGAGCTACCAGGTAGGAGACAAAGAGGAGATTGATGGATGCAGTGATGGAGGAGATGGAGGTAGTTGGAGTCAGAGTAGAAGATTGAAAATACAGAGGGAGATGGACAAGGATGATGGGCTGTGGAAACATCTAAAGACAGAAGAAGAACTTACTCAGGGACCAATAGAAATTCACTTCATCTGTGATGTGTCCCAGCCAAACTTCTGATTCTTCTATACTATCTGACTGGTTGGTCCCTGATCACAGCAGGAGAAACCTTGTCTACTTCTTCAGACTGTCTCTGACTGACTGACGTGCAGGAGGTTGTGGGTTTGATTCCAGCTGGTCCTTACCTTCAGGTTGTCCTGTCAGAGAAGTAAAAAACTCCACTGCCAAACCTCAGGCTTGAAAGATATTCTGGGTGAATAAGTTCAGGTTTCTTCTTCATGTTGAGAAGATCCAGAGTCTCCATAGACAAGTCTTCATCTAATCCATTCTGTACAATAGAAATTAAGTCTCTGGACATTTTTGACACCAGCACAACGTCCATATAGAACGTCCAGATGTTCGTGGAGGTAAAACTGTGGTAGATCTTCTTTTATCAGTCACTTTATTGACTTCATCCCACTGGAGTGTTGATGGAGGTGGACCTTGAAGAAGAGTCAGTCTTGATCCCACATACTGGTGGCACCGTTTGGTGTAGAACCTGTTGTCTGATCTTCGTCCCCATCTGTGCAGGACGAGTGAATCCGTCTGAGCTGCTGCTACACGTGATGATCCAGTCATGGTGGCTCATCCATATTCATGATTGTCTGGGTTCAGTTCTCAATTCAGAGAAGAAGCTTCGCTGCCATGGAAGCTTCTCTTCTCACCTGCAAATGTGGAGGTTTCTGCCCACGTGCCATTAACCTGGACACTCTGGACAGTCTGTCTACAGAGGCTGTGGAGTGGACTGAAGTGGACACTGAAAAAAAAACCAATAACTGACTCTAATAACACAGGCTGCCACAGGGGGCGCCATTAGGTCTGTGGTTTGTCAGAAGGATCTAACCTGGACCATATGCATGTAAGGCAGTTTGGAGGCATCAAGATCTCTGATCTGGTTGGTTGATAAATCTTGAGCTCCGACTCGTGATTTTAAAGGTTCAACAAATACAA
>JAFBJS010026078.1:7216-26745 GCA_016785265.1 Paraplagusia blochii
AATCCATCCATCATGGCTGGTCTCACCACCGTCCCTCCACCTTAGCTGACTCTCTTGTCTCACAGATCACTCCTGACTCTTTTCTCCAGTTGTTCCATCCTGTCTCCACTCTATTCTTCTCCTCTCCTCCACAGTTGATCCTCAGTATCTAAAGTCCTCTACCTTCTCCACCTCTGCTCCTCTCCACCACTCCCCTGTTCATGACTCTCTAATGAGGTGATTTAATGTCCACCCACCAGTGAGGTCTCACACAGCAGTTTACTTCCTCGGACCAGGTTTCCAATGGTGATGTGGAAGTAGGTGTTTCCACTGCTCCAGTTGGAGATCTTGGTGAAGGGGTGTGTGGTCAATATGTCCTGCACGGTCACACACACACAGAGGGACATTTCATCAGTGTCCATTATCACAGAATCTGATGGTTGATGTTTACTGTTATTGTCATGTGACACTGACCTTATTCTTGGGGTCGATGAGACTGACGCCATGTTTGTTGATGGCGATGAGCAGGATCTCTGGGTAGTTGGGCTCCGTGGTTTGCTGAACAGAGGAGTGAGGTTTAGTTCTGAGATCGTAGAATGAAATTATCCCCAGAGACAATCACAGGTACGATTACCTTGACCTCAAAGAAGGCGGAGCCAAACGTCGGCCATTTATAAATGATCTTCAGGAACATGAGCTTGGCCTCTTCCCTGGACTTTCCAGCGTGTTTGTTAAAATACGCCACCACAGACTGCAACAAAAACAAACCATTGGTTTGGTCTTCTGGAATATCATAGAAAATAATCCCCAGAAAATATAGGTGTCGTTCTAATCTGTCACCCTTTTCCAATCATCTGGTGACATCTGGCGAATCAGATCCTGGGGGACCAGCTCCCGAAGCATCTTGGGAATTGTAGGAAAGTGAGATTTATCGTCCTCAAATTTGACGCGGTAGATGAGCGCCGCCAGCTGGAACACCTCCTCCCGTGAACACTTGTGGTAGCCCCGAAGATACTTAGGAAGCTCCTTTATTGTAGGCAGGAAACACATGAGGTTGAGATGAATGAAACATTAATGTAAAAAATATTTGTTTCAATCAGTTTCACCTGGTAATAATGGAAGATGGAGTCTGCAAAGGTGTCCTTTCCTGGAACCGTAGTCGTCCACAGTTTCTTCATGAAGAACACCTGGTACGTCAGAGAGGGTACGATACCTGGGAGAAGAAGAAGAGTCTCAATGGTTTGGTACAGAAACATCTGAAGGTCAGAAAATTTGCTAAAAGTCTACATTTATTTGTGTCAGTTTCTGGATTTTAATTCATTTCTTTATTTCTTGCAATTTCTCACAACTAGTCGAGCTTTAGCATTATTTTAGAGTATAAGTCGCAGAACAAGGACAAGACAACAATGGACGTCTGATAGTAACTTTGGTTAAAATCGGATTTTGCAGATATTTCGAAAAAAACATTATATTACGATATTTGCTGCAATTTGTCCTCAAAGCTGAGGTAAACGTCTCGGAACATTAGGTGTGATTTCAGTTAAGTTGGCAAAACCCAGGAATGTATTATCAGATTTTATTATTGGAGGAAAAAAACAAATAACGTTTTTACTATTATAACGTAATTATCCTAATATAAAGTCAATGATATCGACAGATGGGTTTTAATGGTCAAACATATAAGTTGCTCCAAACTACAATTTAAGCAAGTAGCAGATAGTGGTACACAAGCCTACACTGCCCTCTAGTGGCTGTCACTTTGGAAATAACGTAATATACATATATATATATATTTTAAAATGTAAGTCACATCTAAGAATAAGTTCACAAGGATGAAAAAAATTGTGACTCGTAATCTTGAAAACACGGTGATTTTGAAACGTAACTTTCTTCGTCAGTGAGTTTCATCTAACAATAACCAACCGTCTTTTGCAGGTCGAGATTTCTTGATCCAGTCGGTCAGATGTCTGACAAAGTCAAAGAAGAAATCTCCCTCTGGTACACTGATCACCTGGTCACACAACAAAGCAATGACGTCATTGTCATCTTTTATAAACCTCTTCATCTGTCGTCATCTCTGATGATGATGAGGAGGAGGATGATGATCACCCACTCTGAACACAGACCTTGTCTGAGATCTTGACGAAGAGGCTGAAGCCTTCAGGAGATTTCAGCAGCAGCCGTGTGGAAATGTTCTGGCAGAACTCCTTAGCTTTGGTGCTGGACTCCACCTCGAACGCCTGTGGGAATCATGTCCACATCATGTCCAGTTGCCTTGTACTTTTAAACCATAATATACACGTACTACTCTGAGAAGTTGCTGCACCAGGATCCTACCTCGTCTGTGTCGTCAGGAAAGTAGACCTTGTGGAAAATCTGTGTGGTCTTATGTTGGATAGCCTCCACCTCCACCAGGTGAGGAGGGTACTTCCTGGATCCATTACTGCTGCCAATACAGTGGAGACAAATACTGTAAGTACTCCAACAAGGCTGAGATAGTTTGACACCAGATCGTAGCATTTTAGCTGTCGCAGGAGTTTTAATCAGTTTGTAGAGTTAGAACTAAAATGACCAAGACAGTCATTTTGACTGTTTAAGAAATTATATAAGCAATAGCATGTTTTAGGAAAAATACAAAATTCTTTCTACCTATTCCAGCCACAGCGGTCAAATTGACCACTATGAAATGACATAAAGGAATGAAGAAGAATGATGAGTATTTGCTGCTGCAAACACACAGTGGTTGTTGGCGCTACAATAATGAGAACATGTGTTGGATTTACACATTTCTGTGTTAATTTGTAGGATTCTGTAGAAACAAAAATAATCGGTCATTTGTGCACGTATCATGGGTTGATTTTTGAGTTGAACTTCTAGTCGTTATTGTGTTAAAAGTAAGAAATAACCATAGCAGTGAAATAAAACCTGTATTTTTTTTTTTTACCGCAGAGCTTTGTGCAGCCGCTGCATGCAGTCTGCAGACAGTGGGTGGTGTCTCTTGGACTGGAGGAAACGCTGAATGTGTGGCAGCAACACGTTACTGGGAGGGAACAGTCCAGTGCAGAGCCAGAGCAGCTCCCAGCCTTTCTCCTCACTGTACCTGCAGAAGGAAACACTCACACTCAGATACTGCACTACTGTAGTACCTGCTACTGATAGTAACAAGTATTCCTCGGTGTCTTACTTGGCGTGGTTGTCAGTGAGCTGCTTGATGATCTGACAGAAGATCTCGTCTTTCAGGGGCTCAGCCTTAAGGGCCCCCTCAAAGATCTGGTCTGTCAGCTCGTTGACGGAGCGTGTCCTCTTGGACGGATAGTCCCCCATGTACTTCATGATAGGTGGGAAAAATGTCAAGGCTCGATGAGGTTTGTTTTGTAGACCATGTGTCAAACTCAGGGCCTGCGGGCCAATTGTGGTCCACCAAGTTATCTTGTGTGGCCCACCTTAAATTTTTTTTTTTTTTATTACACATCAATGATACTTCAATAAAAATAATCAACTGTGAAAACATTTTTAAGACATTTTTTAAGTCTTTGAGTTAAAACTGACCCTTTAAGGGGAACTGCGTTGCGAACGTGACCCCCAAGTGAAAATTAGTTTGACAGTTCTGACATAGACCGTGAAAACACCACCATGAGAAGACATCTCTGTAGCTTGTAGAAGGATATCTATGAAGGACATGCAGGCCTCCTGAGCCAACTCCTCATGGTTGACGACCTTCTTCAGCAGTGGCAGTTTCAGTGGCTCTCTGGTGCAGCTCCACATTTTGTCTTTTCCACGATTCTTGGTGACCATCACTCTGCTCAAAGTGTGTTTGGGAGGTGGTCTTCAGAGAAGAAGAAGAAAAAAACAGATCAAAATACTTCTTTGTACTTTTTTAATTTTGTTTTACTCGACTTTACCTGAAATAGTCGTAAGAAAACTCCTCCAGTGTGTAAGGTTTCATTTTGTCATCAGTGTCCGGCATCACCAGCTGTGAGACACGGACCGACTCCTGGCGCTGATCTGGTGTCATGTTGACCAACGCCTGGTGGTTGAGATTACAGTAGATTACAATAGTTTATTTCAGATTAAAACCATGGAATTCTCTGTCTTATTATGTTGTGTTTGCAGTTTTTCTTCTCACCACTATTTCTTGCTGAGGTCGGTTCATCGTGGGCAGGACGTAGACACAGTCGGCTGGAAAGTCTCCTCTCTGACCGGTGCGTTCATTCACACCATGGGCCCAACCTGAGTTCAGAACCTGCTCACCAGTGTCCTGGTCCAACAGGATCAGGTCTCCCTTCATGAAGCTCAAGAACGTGGACTCCTCCCCAGCTGAGACAGAAACAACAAGGACAATTTGTTAATTATATTTACATTTATATTTATATATTTGCATTATTTTTTAATTATTATTATTTTGAAGAGTAAAAAAAAAGTACATTTTGATAAAATAAATTTAATAAAAATATATAAAATTTTAACTTGAAAACTGGAACTCCCTCTTTTTTTATTCATTTTATTTATTTATTTATCTTTTTTCTTTTTTTTTTTTACTTTTTAGTCTATTTTGTTCCTGTTGCAGTGTGGATTTGGCAAGGAAAAAAGGGTTTTAAAATCCTTTTTAATAATGTTTTACAAATATATAAATTAGACTAGTACGTACTGGGGTTAGGGTTGTCCTGTATGGCCACCACAAACTTGGACCTGTTCCTCAGACCCTCCAGAAATGTCACCACCAGGTCACGAATGTCTTCTGCGTTGTTGGAGGTGAAGGTGTATTCGTCACCTTTGATGGTTGCCATGGTGAAACTCTGACCCTGTAGTTTTCCTCCTCTGAAAAAGAATCATCATTAAGATCAACAGAAAGAGATTAACTTACACTTTCTATCTTAAAATATAAATTAAAATTAATTACTAATCGGTCGGTGTTGGACGTTGACACATCTGACTGTGTTTTACCTGCTGCTGGAAACTGCAGTGATTTCTGGGAAGGACAGCTCTAACAGGACCTGCTCCTGCTCATCCACAAAATAAACACCAGTCCAGTTGACGGCGACGATCAGGTCGTTTTTGGGTAAACTTGGACCTGGGAGAAATAAAATTCACTTCCACTTCCTCAAAAAATTCTTTGCCAAATACTGGAAGATTGTGGGGGTCATTTATTGTAAAGAATTCTGCAAAAAATATATCCACCTGAGAATTTGAAGGCTTCATAAAAGCGAGAGAACAGCAGTGGCCACTTGTGACGAGCAAAGTCCACCACCTCCTCCTTCACCTTCTGAGGATCAAACCTCTTCTGGGCGTAGATGCCCTGTGGACACATGGGAACAGACACCGTCACTTTCAGATCTTCACCTTAACTCAGTTATTCTGTGAACTCCTAGTAAGAATTCTGTAGGACCTTCTTGTGAGCAGCCATGATGAAGTGAGCCCACTTCTCCACCGTCTTGGAGGTGTTGATCTCTCTGTCCGGGATGTAGGAGGGGATGAGGCTGAGCAGACGTTCCAGAAGAATTTCCGAACCGTAGTCGACGTAGTACTGCTGAGAGGACAGCTCTGCCAGGTCGTCCTGATGGTCAACGGAAATAGGACGTTGAAATTAAGAATGAAATGAAAAGTTCAGTTTTTGATGACTGTGTTTTGTGCCTATTTTTAACATTTAAAACTTATATATTTTCCAACTTTCTGATTTTTCAATGGGCCTTAGATTTTGTACATATATTTTATCACTTCCAAAAATCTAGGACTAAAACTAAAAAAAAAGAAATAGAATATTAGATCCTCACCCTGTCACAGCGATACTCTCCAAATTTGACACCCCTGACAATTTGTTGATAGATGAGGTTGGTGGCGACCAGGTCTTCATTTGGGTTGTGCCATGGTGTGAAGATCTCCTTTCGGAAGAACAGCCTCCAGGGGGCGTTCCTCTCCTGTGCTCCCTGCTCCTTTGCGTACTGCTCACACTGGGAGACAGCATCCATCACGTGATCGTTGCCGCTGCCTAAGGATGAAACCTTCAGGGAAAGAAGAAGTCTGTAAGTGACTTTATTGGGAAAATACATTTGACAAAATAAAAAAAAACAACAATTATTTAACGATAATCTTTGCTTAACAACTTTTACAAAACCAAAGATGCACTGAATCAATATTTATCACTCATAAAATGTCCTTGAATATGTGTGTGTATGTGTGTGAGTGTGTGTGTGTCCAAACCTTGTCAAACAGGGCGATGTACAGTGAGAATCCAAAGCGATCCTGCAGGTTGATTTTGTCAGACAAAGCGCTGCAGAGTTCATTGGCCGTTGTGGCCGAGTCAGTCAGGAGGGTTTTTGTGGTTCCATCCATGAAAGTCACCGGCAGCATTATTGGCTTCTTTGACTTAGTGGCCTGTAGGATGAGTCCACAGTCATGAATCCATATTATTTTTAATTTTTCATTCAATCAGTTTTCACTAAAAGTAATTTTAAAAATTCTCTAACTTTACTGTTCAATTTTCACTGTGTGCAAACATGTTTTTATCTTGTTAAAAAATACAAATTATTGTATTAATGTTCAATATTTATAGTATTTACGGTATTTATAGTATTTATGTGTATAGTGTCAAACATTGCTTAAATATAAGCTACTTTTCACCATATATTTTATTACAAACATTATATTATTATTTTACTATGTTTTGTACACTTTTATTATTACTTTTATTACTTTTATACAGTCAATTCTTGAACAGCAAACAGAAATAAATGTATTTAAATGGACGAGACGATGAGACAATGAACATTGACGTTGTTAAATTACACATAATAATTAATTTGTATTTCTGTGTAAATTATTAAAAAAAAATGAGCTGATGTTCTAGTGTTCTAATGGCCGTAATGTCTGATGTAAACACTCTTTTCCACGTCTGTACCTGCAGCTCCAGCCAGGACGGAGGTTGTGTTCTGGTCCCGTTAACAAAGGTTCGTCTCAGACGTTCTTCACAGTATGGAGCATATCCAGGAGGTCCACTGTTAATGAAGTTCCTCAGATACTTTTGGCCCCAAGGAAAAAGAAAAATCACATAAAAATAAATAATTTTGCACAATTAGGGCATAATTCTATAGGAGTAATGAACATCGGTAAACAAACAGCAGTCAGAGAAACTAGATCTTAGTGGATCTCTGTCTTGGATCTCCTGGTCCAGCAGATATAAAGACTGAATTCACCTTAACAAACTTGTCTGACGGAGCGAAGCAGCCGACACACAGAGAGATGAGGATCCAGCCACGAGCGTGAGAACTCTTTGACGGGTTCTGACTCAGTTGTTTACAGATCTGACAGTAGATCTCGTCCCTGATATGAACCCAAAGAACACACTCACCGTCACTGCAGCAGTTCTTTCTGTCTGTGCTTCAAGTCTATGTGTGTGTTTTTACCTCAGTCCTGGTCTCAGTATTCCATTACCGATGATGAAGTGAAGTTTCTCCAGGTTGGATGTGGGACGATCTTCCAACATGCTGTTTCCATGGACACCAAACTCCCCATCGTTCAGACGTTTGGTAACCTGTGGATCAGGAGACATTTAAACATCCTCATCATGTCACAGGTGTTGGTTTCAATCTTCTTCTTCTCACCTCCTCAGTGATCTTTGATTTCTTTTTCAGAGTGAGAGACACCAGCTTGTGTCTGACACTGTTCTTCTTGTGGATCTCAGAGTGTGGTGTCTGGAGAATAAAACACAAAGACACGTGGAATAAATCCTCCAGACCTAGATTTCTGTATCTTATCTCCTCATCCTTCCATCCCTCCTCTTCCTCACCTCTCCTTCACCCTGCAGAGCTTGCAGCTCCCTCTTGTATGTCTTCTTCCCCAGGGTTTCATAAATTTTGGTCATCACAGGGATTTTCTCACTGCCGTCACTGATGGCGGTGTGGTACTTGGGTTCAGGTAGATCTCCCATGAACCTCAGGACCGTGATCCACACAGCCAGAGCAGCCTGGGTAAAAAATTAGAGTAAAAATTAAAAAAAAAAGTTAATTCCCAGTGACAACCCTCAATTCTGGATACAAACGTCAAAGAAATTGTACCAGCTGGTCTCCTTCATCATCATGGAAGAGCAGAGGCTGCTTCAGGGGCCTCCTGACGTAGGTGTGGGTGGTGGTGCCCTGGAAGTAAGTCGCTGCAAACTTGGCAAACTTGTACTCTGATAAATCTTCCTCATCGTCATCCTCTGGCAGTGGAAGAGCCTCGTCCAGATCCTCCACATCAAGCTCATGGTGTGTCCGCTCCAGGTCCTGCAGTGAAGAAACAATCTTCATACAACTGTTTTTCCTTTTACATTTTTTCTTTGATCAAAACATTTTTTTGTCTCACCTCAAATCCACTGGGTGCTTGTCCTTCTTGGCCTGGGAGAGAGCTTGTCGTCCCCAGGAAGCCAAACATCTTGTCCACCATGTCTGAGTCATTGACAGGTTCTTGACGAGCCTTCTCCATCTGCTCCACCATCTCCTTTTTCCTTCGAGCCTCCTCCTTTTCTTTCTTTTCACGCTCAGCATCTTCTTTAGCCAGCTGGGCCAGGCGCTCCTACAAAATAAAAGCATCTTTATTTAGGGTTATGAGCATTACAGAAGAAAAATATTATATTACTTAATAATACTTTGAGGTCACACAGAGCATGAGTTAAAGGAGGAGGAGTTAAAGATGCTGAGATTCTCTCTAGGAGAGACAAGGATGGACAGGATCAGGAATGAGGTGATTAGAGGGACAACACAGACAGAAAGGTTTAAAGAAAAAGCTAGAGAAGACAGATTGAGATGGTTTGGACATGTTCAGAGGAGGGACAGTGGACGCATTGGTAGAAGAATGATCCTAGAGATGGAGCTACCAGGTAGGAGACAAAGAGGAGATTGATGGATGCAGTGAAGGAGGACATGGAGGTAGTTGGAGTTAGAGAAGAAGATGGAGAGGACAGGAGGAGATGGAAAACAGTGATTAACTGTGGAAACCCCTGAAAAGGGGACTAGCTGAAAGGAGAAAAGGACTAAAAAATACCTGGTGTTTGCGTTCAGCTTCAGCTTTGGCTTTTTTCGCAGACATCTGGTTCCTCAGTTTGGTTTCTTCAGCCAAACGCATCTTCTCTGCCTCCAACCTCCTGCGATACTGAAGGGGAAAAAAAAGTCTACATTATAAAACTGAAACATCTCCATAATTATTTAATATAACAAAATGCAAGTAAATAGCAAGTCAGTTAAATGTTAAGATTATTCCAGCTAAAATTAGTATATTTTGTTAACCACCAAGTCCTGACTAGCTTTTCATCTGTCTCTTCTCCACCCTTTTGACCTCCTACCTCTCCTTTCAGTCTCTTGTACAGCCGCCTAGCGATCATGCCTCTGGTGTACGCCTGGATTGTGATGACGGCCCAGAGTCTGTGTCTGAATGCCCGCCGCACCAGGTACCCTCGACAGCGACCCTGGAACCCGGTGATCCGCTGACGGGCCACATGATAGGAAGCACAGAGCTTCCTGGAACGAACCAGAGCCTGAAGACGGGAGAAGCCTGCTCGCATCTACAGGACAAAGAATGAAGGGTGGATGTCAGTGTTGGTGATGTAATAATACCAGCATATATATAAAATTGTATATTTTTTAATTCTATGCCAAACTCAGATCCCTCACAGCTCCATAGTTCTTCCGACACTGATATCCTCTCCATGTCTTTTGAATCAACACCGCTGACTTTCTCATCCTTAGGAAGTTAGACCTGAAGGTAAGAGACACAAATTACAAAATGTAATTGTTCAAAGTGACAATAAATCCACAAGTAAAATTTAAAAAATATACCCAAGAATCAGAGTCTTATGTTAGCTCTTCCTTACCCACCTGTCCTTAAAACCTCTGACCACCTTCTGGATGAGGATGACCTTGTCAGTGATGGCTTTGTCTCTCTCGATCTCCAGCAGCATGTCATGGTGATCCTGCACAAAAGGACAGTTTTTTTTTTTATTTAACACATTTTGTCTTCTATTGTTTTTGTTAGGTGCAGTTACGACAGTAGCTGCACCTGTTGACAATGAGACATTAACATGTCCTGGGTCATAGTGAATATGATTATAAATAGTTAATAAGTTTCAAATTTTCCTTGGGAAATTCACATTAATTTCCTCCCTCACGCATTGATCTGGCAGCAGCCTCATCAAACATCGCTCTAATCCCATGATCTGTTCATCTGCCCCGGTTGATCTGACTACATCCTGTCAGGAAAGTGTGGGTACTGGCCCTGGTCTGTATCCCCCTCTGACCCCCTGACCTAATACTTCCTGTCCTTTTCCTGTCTGCCTGGCAAGAAGACTGACAGAGACAAAAAATTCAGAGTCCGTCAGGCTATAAAGATAAACACAAAAGCTAAAGAAAATACGTGGCATCTCTGTGCAGAGATAACTGGACACAAGAGTTTGATTTTATACTTTAACAACTAAGAAAAATCTGCTAAATGACAAAACAAAACTGACGCCAGGTAAATAAAAAAGAAACACTGTAACTAAATGATGTGTTTTTCACCTGCATGGACAGAAACAACAGTGTTACTATGGCAACTCAACTACGGATGTGTCTTAACAGTGACATTTAACCGTGGGACAAAATCTGTGTTTACGCAGTTGGAAAGAAAAACACATTGACTGAACACACACTGGCACACACACACACAGTGTAAATGACAGAAATGCTCATGAGGAAAGTAGGAAAACATCACCAATGACAACTGAAATAACTTTTCATGAATTTTGTTTGCTTTTTTAACCACTTTTTTCCCAAAACATATTACGAGAAAAGGATTAAAAGACAGTTGGAGAGAGAGAAACAAAACAAAACAATCCTCTTTCCTCTGCAGCTGCAGGCAGAGAAGCAACAATGAAGCAGGAACATTTCTGTAATTAAGTTCTGAGCATCTACAAATCAGAACAACAAGCACCAGAAAAGAAACAGTTCAGCCTCAGACCACTGATCATTAGAGAATCATGGCTTTTGGTCAGTGCAGCCACCAGAATATTCTGATTTCTGATTTCTTTCCTTCCTTCTTTCTCTTGAAAATAAATCTAAACAAATGCCATAAAACAGCAGTACCTTCAGGAAGATCTTGGTTTTTCCCATCTGCCAGTCGTCGTCTCGTCCCAGCACTGCCTCTGCGATCCTCTGACAGGTTCCCCTTAAATCCTCCTAAAGACACAGACACGGAAAAACACGATGTAATGGAACATTCTGAGAATTTTAATGAAAAGCAAAACATGCCAGTCAGAGACAAGTACTGCCAATGCATGACTGGTTATCCTTGTTTATCTTCTATTTACAGGTATTTAGGACAATTTTGGAAATAACTATAAATATATACACATACAGTATATATATATATATATGTGTATATATATATGTATAAATACATACATATACTTAAAAGAAATGAAAATGTTGTCACATTCCAATTACTGAAAAAATAAACAGATGAGCCACAGCGTTCAAGGGTGGAAAAAAAAAATCCTGGCAGCTGTGGGAAAATTTGTTCCTGGACCAAAGTGTCATGTGATGGGTTTCACACAGACACACAAACCCAGTCCACACAGACAGATCGGACAGAGACAGAGACACTCTACCTGTTTGTACGCTGGTTTGACTCCGGGCATGAGAACTCTGTACCGGTCAACAAACTCCACAAAGGTGTAGCGGATGGGATATCCAGCACGACGGATACGAATGGTCTCCATCATACCTGAGTATCTCAGCTGACGCACACACAGCTCCCTGTCAAATAACTGCACACAGACACACATACGACATGGGAATGGTCAGGTGAGTGTGGAAGTCCAGGAGAAGTGACCACAACACCTCCTGACAACACCACAGACAGCAGACACTCACCATGGACTTCTTGTACTCATTGGGTTTGATGCAGCGGACAAAGAAAGGCTGACAGACGCCCAGTGTCCTCATCAGCAGCTCCAGAGATCGTTTAAACTGACTGCTCAGTGTGGGCGAGCGCTTCCTGGTCTCTGCCCCCTGACAGAGAAGCACAGAAAATGTCAGGGTCAGAAAAAAAATGATCACTTTCTTTCTTTTTCCTGAGCTCTGACACTACAGTCTTTCCTGTGTCTCTAAAAATAAAAGTCCTGCTCTGGCTGATTTTACAAGATTGGAGTGATGTCTGTGGCTGAAAGGGCAAAACTCCAAGTAGGTCAGCAAACGAGTATTTGGAACTTGGAGTATTTGTAGAAGCATAAATGGCCTTAAAATTGTATTTTTATTAAAATTAGCGAGTCTGTTTCAGTATTTTCTTTGTGAATTATATTTATATGACAATATAAGAATAAATATGACTCTTGGATGAAGACAATTCCAGACTGCTGTCCTGGATATATCCACAGAATCCACTGCACTAACATCTTTAATTAAAATTAAAATTAAAATCTGTCTAACTGCAACATTTTCCATAATACAGTGGTGTTAAATAATTGGAATTGGTGAAATATATAATACAACGTATACATTTAAATAATTTTATAAATGTTATTATTAATGATAACAACAATACAAATACTAATATATGTGTGTGTCATCACCAATTACCATGGCAACGTCAGCCTGAAAGATTTGTTTGATGAACTTGTTTTTGGAGGAGTGAACCAGTTGAATGATGTCACCGTATAATGTGTCTCTGTTCTTCTCCAGAAAACCTGCAAGTCACACAAACACATACTACAATAAGTACGTGTTATTCATACATATATATTTATTTTGTCCTTGTGTGTTTTTTTTAGAGTGTTCCTCCAACCTTTTGTTTCGTAGAAAACCACTCCAGCAAAGTGCTGGATTCCAAACTGCGTCTCGTAGTTGTTCTTTGGAGGAATGTAGTTGGTGTTGACTTTGTGCTGAAAGTTGAGTTTGTTCAACATTGTGGTGTCAGTGCCCTGAAGCAGAAACACAGAAGGAAAACATGACCCAACACTTAATGTCATACAAACTCCATGTTATTCCATTTTTTTTTTTGTGTTACGAGTCTATGAACCTTAGGGAATCTGCTCTCCTCGTCGATGAGGGAGATGATGTTCATGGGTTTGATGGCGATCATATCCAAGGCGTCCTGGTTGTCGGTGAACTCTATGTGCTGCCAGTTGATGTTCTCCAGGTTGTACTCCTCCTGCTCCAGCTTGAAGACGTGACGGACGAAGAACTGCTGCAGGTTTTCATTGGCAAAGTTGATGCAAAGCTGCTCGAAGCTGTGAAAGAAAGAGAATAAAAAAGAATTGTCAGTCAGGGGAATTGACACTTCTTAGATAGAAAGAAAGGTCAGGGGCGTTTGATGAGCATGGATTGATGTGACAACACAACAATACATCGGAGCTGGTTGATATTTTATTGTACTTCTGTTGTCAATATTTACAGATATACACAAAGACCTGGACAAGTGTGTCACACAAGAATGAGCTTAAAAAACATAAGTATATAATGAAAGTGAATATATGTTGTTCACCTGTTTACAGCAAAGTTCTCAAATCCAAAAATGTCCAACAGCCCAATGGAACGTCTCATAACTTTAGGATGTGAGGACATGGGCTTGTAGATGGCAGCGTTGATCTTCTCCACGATCCACACAAACAAACGACCATAAATACCCTGCACAAACATTCATTCAAGTAATAAAGAAGCTGATTATTATTAATATTAATATATACTTTTGCTATTTGTGTTACAAGTTTACAAAAATGTAAGTTTTTGTAAATTCTGTTAAGTCATTTTCAAAGAGGTATGTTTTACCTTGACAAAAGCGTCTCTCACGTCCAATGCCTGTTCCATACTGAGGGGAGTGGAGACAGTTTCTCCTCTGGTGATGAGGGTGCGACTGGTCAAGCAGTTCATCAGGTCTTTACTGTCCACCTGACAGAGACACACACAGAGACACAAATAAGAGGGACAACAAGCAAAAACACACAAAGTTTTAGTTATGTAGTCATGTGTGCCTGTCTTCGAGTGTGTGTGTGTGTCTGTGTGTGTCAGTGAGTGTATAACCTCCAGCAGTGTAGCAGCAGTGCTGAGGTGAGGGCTGCGAACGACCTCGCAGGCATCCAGGTTGTCGTAGCTCCGAGCTGTAGATTCACAGTGAGTTTGATCATGATTTAAAACCAATAAAAAAAAAACCAAAACAATAAAAGTCAAAGTATTTCACCTTCATATCGAAGGTTTCCCATGTGTAAAATAGCAGCCAGGAGTTTAGAAATTTCCCAATTCTCCTTGTCTGTAAACAATAAAACCTGCATAAAAAAAGAAAACAATAATCCATCAGTTCCTCTGTTAGTGTTTTTTTTTTCACCAGAATTTAATTTGTCTCCACACCTTCATGGCAGAGCGGATGTTGGAATACTCCTTCTGGTCATCACGGCCGTCACACACCGTACAGTTACCCTGCAGAGCATGACAGAACAATTAAACAATCTCCCGCTAGATGGCAGCAGATGATTCAAGAGAAAGAGACTCGGCTCTGATCTCTGATGTGTAATAAAACATATGGCTGAGAAAATGAAGAGTTCCTCACTATAGTCAGGTAGGTGTAATCTGTGGCTTTGCTCAGGCCCAGTTTCTTCTTCTCCTCCACAGTCATTCCCTTCAACATGCAGTAGAACACATGATAGTTCCTCTCATCGTAGGCCTGAGCAGAGGAGCCATGAAAAAGAAAGATTCTCAATGAATCCTATATTGAGATCTAGTGCAGACAGAGCAGGTGAGGTGGATGGAGCCGGTACCTGTCGACAGACTCTGGACTTCTCTAGGAGGTACTGTTCTATCTTCGCTCCTTCTATGGCTCCTCTCTTGTTGAAATGGATGTCGATGTATTTCCCAAATCGGGATGAGTTGTCGTTGCGGATTGTTTTAGCGTTGCCAAAGGCTGCAAAACAGATGATAGTGATGAAGTGGTCGTCTCACGTGTTGGTAATAAAAACCAATGATGGATCCATCCATCGATGGACAAATGGATGGATAGATGGATGGAAACATGGAAGGATGCAAGGATGGATAGCTGGATGGATGGATGTATCAATGGTTGGATGTTCTTACCCTCCAGTATGGGATTGGCTTCCAGCACCTGTTGTTCTATCCAGGAATGTTGTCCACTTATTGCAGCCAGGAACTGAAGTATGAGTTTGGTGCTCTCCGTTTTCCCTGCTCCAGATTCACCGCTGTAAAGAAATAGCATTGTGTGAAATATGACCTGAAGGTGGTGCTGTCTGAAAAGGTTCATATCCTGAGATACAACAAACAGCTACGTCTGTCCTACCTGATGATGCAACACTGGTCACGATTGTTCCTCTGCATGTTGAAGTAACAGTTGTCAGCGATAGCAAAGATGTGAGGCGGCATCTCCCCAATCTTCTTGTTGGTGTAGAGGCGGATCTGGTCTGCTGTGTAGATGGGCAGCAGTTGATAAGGGTTGACAGCCACCAGGATGGAACCAGTGTAGGTCTACAGGAGGAGAAGTAGGTGAAATAAACTCAAGGAAACAGTGAGGGATTCTGTAAGTTATTATTATTTATAATCATGCTATAATAAATCAAAATATTTAACTTAAAATGCAAATGTTTCTTAAGTGTATGAATAATTGGTTTACAATAAAATGATAAACATGCATTTAACTATTTTATATAATTTAGTGAAGACATAGTGAAGACTGTCCATCCATTAGGTGTGATCCTTACCCATTAGTTTACACAGAGAATTCAAAACAAGTATTTTTACAAATACTCAAGATTCCAACTAGAGATGTTGGATACTCTACTTTTGGTCGATATGCAGATATTACCCAAACACGTAATTTCTTGTGCGATTTTAACTAATACCATTATAGGCCTGATTATATTTATTTATCTGTATAAATCTTTATGCAAAACGAGATCAACTTCATGAGTTGCAATGCTGCCATCTAGTGAATCTAACATCATAATACAGCCATTTAGGCACAAATCTTTTAAGGTAAACATCAGGCATAGTCAGCTTCTCATTATCAAAGGGAGAAGCAATGACAAATTATATTAAATAATATCAGTCGGCTGATATTTTTAAATATCCATAACATCAACAATTTATCAAGATGCTTTCTTCTGTGGAATGGATTAGGATTAGTTTGGATTAGGATTGTTTTATCTAGTACATATGCAAGAAGAATACTTCTGTTGTTGCGGGACTGGTTGACTCCTAGATCAGATGTTGACCATTGACAGTTAGAGCGTATCACTATCATCACAGGAGATCAAGTGGCCAGAAAATAAATCTATCAGCAATCAGCCTGGAGCAGAGGCCTCGGTCCAGTACAACAGAACTTGACACCTTCACAGTCGGGTCCGATCAAACTCCCATCCATCACATTTGGAAACAGACCAATGAAGCCACATGCAGTTTGACGATGAAGGGACAGGCAAGACATTTTCTGCATAGTGCTGTGTCTGAGACCATGCAGCAGTTGGTGAGAGTCCATGCACGGGATTAAAGTCTCTCATCAACCCTGTTTGTCCATGCTTTGTCTTCTGAGGAGCTGACTTACCCTGCCTCCACAGTTTGTCTTCGGAAGACAGAGACGGTTAAAGACAGGAAAGAGACGAAACAGAAGCAATAAACTGAGATGAGAAAAGAACAGCTGAAATTCAAAGTCTGATCGTTGTTGTCAGGAGACGTCAGTCAACACCAGTCATTAGTCATGAGTAGTTGCAAAAAATGTGAAGACAATTGTAATAAGAGAATCAGGGCTTGTTGTTGTTTTTTTGTTCCTTGAATGGGTTCAAAGCCCTGAAGTGAACCACGTGTAGTCACGGTTCCAACACTCACGTATATGAGTTTCTCTCTGTATCTGATCAGAAGATTCCTCAGAATTCCGGCCTCATTCAGGTCTCCCAGGCGGATCATGTCCTCCACTCCATGGATGGAGGTTGGATGCATCGGCTTAATGTTGGTTGCATTCTGGGGGGAAATCCAGTGTTCCTGAAAGAGAGGTGTACTTTTCAGAAACACTATATTTTAATAGTTTTGAATTGACATCTAGATAGATAATTATCAAATTCTAGCTAATTGTTGTCTTTGGTTTTGATTGAATCTAAGGTGTCTGCTTCCTAGATTGAACATTATTATCCCAGATTTTCTCTAACTCTGATTTCAGTCTCTCATCATTAATTATTATACGTTTAGCTTCCCTTTAGACAAGGATGGACAGGTCCAGGAATGAGGTGATTAGAGGGACAACACAGACAGGAAGGTTTGGAGAAAAAGCTGGAGAAGACAGATTGAGATTGTTTGGACATGTTCAGAGGAGGGACAGTGGACAATGAGAAGGAAGGAATTTAAAGATGCAGTGAGGGAGGACATGGAGGTAGTTGGAGTAGAAGATCATGAAAAAGATCATTTGTTTATTGTGATCTTTGACACACAGTTACATGAAAGTCAGCGCTAAAAATGTCTTACGTTTCCTTCATCGTCCAACACCTGGATCTGTCCAGAGTCACAGAGTTTAACAACTGCTCCTATGGGAACTTCAAACTCCCGACCAGTCTTCAGGTCCAACCAGACATAGTCGCCCTGAAAAGGAAAACACAAATTAAAAAACTATCACTATGTCCCAAATGTGTAAAATAGACAAAAGTTATTGTAAAAAAATCTTGACGGTCCATTAATGTTTTCACAAAAATACTGTAGTTACTGAACTCCAGCAAACACACTTATCCTACAGAAAGAGATAGACTATTATTGGGTCACCAAACGGACTGACAGCTCAATTATCCAATGGCGACAATATTGTTCAGGAATGACCGAACAACAGACATACAAAATATTGTCAAATAAAAATCATAAAATCTAATACCGGCAGCAGGGTGGTATGTTTGGTGGCAGTGTTGACGTTGCGTATTAAAGCCCATTTGGCCTGGTCCTTCTCATACAGTTCCACATAGTCTCGACGCTTGTACATCTTCACTGTTCAGGTTAAAGGTTGTTCTACTGAGAAGGTTGAATTAGTCCTGTCTGTTCTGGCTCCTCCTGCTCACGTCTACAAAGTTCTCAGACATATTATCCAGTAGCTCGCAAGTTATTTTCCTTTGAATGAATGAATTCCGTACAAATCAAGACAAATAAACGTGGAACAGTCTCGGTATGTCCTGTATCCAGACTTGTGATCTTCACTAAAAGTTTTTATCCAGTTCTTGGTGTCAACAAACAAAAACGGAACTAAAAAGAATTAAATTGTTGACAAAAAGTGATAAAAAGTATTCCTCTTCCATCAGTTATGTAACTTTGAAGTAACAGTCCTTCCAGCTCTAGCTCTCTCTCCCTGTGGCCATAACCTCGGGTCACCCATAGCAACATGATGTCACTTCCTGCTCAGGTGTGTTCCAAAGGTGTTGGATTTCCTTATGGATGAAAACACTTCAGGCTCCTATTGCAATGTATATTCTGCAGCTTATGCTGAATGAACTGTGTTTCATGTGCGAGTCACACAGAGGACAATGTAACTACATTAATAATGAACTTTTTGAGAACTTGAACCACAGGCATGAGAGAAACAGAAGTCAGGACGAAGGATCATCCAGTTAACATACACATCTGCTGAAAAACATCTAGTGGTGGAGTCATGTTATGGTAAATAACATCTACCTTAATAACTGTATCAATGAAAATAAGGGATGTCCTATAACATTAGCTAGCTGATATTAAATATTTATGCTATATTATTGAGGCTGTTATTGTTTCTTTCTACCATAATGAAAATCCAAGAACACAGTGTCTTGGTTTTGCCAAAATTGCTGCAATCAAAAATAAAATCCTTATTTTTTACAGTATTCATTTGCATGTGACAGTATCTGTTGATATCGATTTGGATTTTTTTTTCATATTATATATGTTAGATTTAATATGACCTGAGATAGTTAGATATGTCTAATAAAAATATAACATACTACACTCAAATCCTACATTTTCTAATGTCATGAACATACATTCAATGTTTAATCTTGGTTTCAGATTTACACAAATATAAATAAAATAAATAAATATAAATAAAATTATACACAAATATTGGTGTTTGACATAACAGTGAGAAGGCTGATCTTGCACTAGTGTGTGTATTTGTGAGTGTACAGTGACAGGTGCTCGGTGGTGGACTGATCAGGTAGCTCAGTTTGCCAGACCGTGTATTAACTTAATTAAAGTCATGTAACCAACACACACACACACACACACACACACACACACTGACAGACTTCCACACACAGATCAGAGTGAGTGAGGCCAGTTCATGTCTTCAATAATTCACTCACATTCAAGGAGGATCTTTTCGTTGTCTGTCTACACAACTGCTCATCTTTGATGTTTTTTTTTTTTTTTTTCACTTATCTTTTTATCTTTATAAATTAAATTTAAATTTAAATTTAACCATGGCAGCAATGGAGTCCTAGTGGCTAAGGACGCCAACTTGGGTCCAGAAGACTGGAGGTTGTCTCTGATCATCCAGCACCATCCAGACCCCCGTAACTTCCAGTAGACTCAAGATTTGGATGTGGGTCG
>JAFBJS010026101.1:0-12130 GCA_016785265.1 Paraplagusia blochii
CTTCTGGACCAAGCAGCAACTTAGTCACTTGTCAAACATTGTAGGAGAGAAACTACCGTGAATGGACGTGATGGAAAACGAACTGTTTTTTTTTTTTTTTTTCCACCCTTTTTAGGGGCATTTTGAACCACATCTAGGAACACTGTAATGCAAATATTTCCATCAGTATAGATTTTAAGCTGTTCATGAGAATAAATGAAATAAACACAGATGTTTATTATGCTTGACTTTAAATAGAAACATTTAGTTTACAACATTTAGCATTTTTAGTGCATGTATAGATTTTTTTTTATTATTTTTCATTTTCATTTCATTTTTACATTTCTTTTTCATTTTCTCAATTATTTTTTGTCTGCTCTGTCAGAATGTGATGTGTGCTTCGTGCCTTATGATGGAATTATCCTTGAAATATAATGCAATCTAGATATTTCCATATTATGTTGGCTCATGCGTTCCAGTTTTTTTTTTTTTTTTTTGGATGTTGTATAAAAGTCAAAAAGTAAGTACAGTCTAAACATTAGCCAAAAAGATCGACTTAGACTAGTGTATGTCCTAACCCCATGTCCAAAATGTCACTTTATTTTTTTTGTTGTTGTTGTTTCTGGTATTAACTAATCATAGATATTAACAGAATTGTGAAAAAGCCAGATCTGTGTGGGAAAAAGTGGAGGGGATAAGGGAAAAAAACCTGTTGAGATAAAGAGGACAGTGAGTAAAAGTTCTGGCCGTGAATCTGAGAACGATAAATGATTTCATTATCTGCACGTGTGATTATCTTTTGTTAGTGTAGTGCACAGAGATAACGGAGCTAAATAAGTAAAGACTAAATAAATGCTGGCTATCTCAACCTTTTCTGCATCGCAGGCTCCTGAATGCCAACAAAATTAACTGCTTGAGAGTCAACACCTTCCAAGATCTGCAGAACCTCAACCTGCTCTCGCTGTACGACAACAAGCTGCAAACCATCAGCAAAGGCTTGTTCACCCCTCTGCGTGCTATCAAGACTCTGTAAGTACAACACAGAGTTCATGGAGTTGCTTTAAAATATATAGCAAGTATGCAAAATAACCATCAACTAGGCACCAACATATCTGACCTAGTACTAAAATTTGAGGTCCAAAGGGGAAAAAATGCTAATAAAAAATTCATATATTGTTTAACATATATTGTAAACAGTCAGGTTTACAATATATGTTTCTCTTGACTCCTTCCTTGTGAAAACCGAAGATTTTAGCTTGCTTTAACAGAACAAAATGTAAAACTGTAGCTTTTGTATCTTTGTAGCCTTGGGCATAATGTTTACTAGAATAAACTTAGTTCCTGCCACGGACATATTTACCACGTTGCTGAGGGTAATCAATAAGAGACTGTCTGTAAATTACATACACTAAGCCAGACCCTTAGCCAACAAGGTCTGGTCCTATAGACCATGAAGGTTGTTGGCAACAATGCTTGAAGCCAATAAAGTGGGACCACAGATGCTATATAGTTAATGGATATGGCTATTTGGATGTAGAAGCAAAATCCCCAGAAAAAGGAGCCAAAAAAAAAAAAAAAGCCAGTTCTTCTGTCTTTGTAAGTAATAGATGTTCCCTTCAGCCGCACATGGCCATACGATGACTTATGGGAACGTAAGCCAGGGTTGCTAGAGGCAAAAACAGAGAGAGTCAGCCGGACGGTGTGGCTGCTGACAGCTGCTTTAAAGATAAGACTAAAAACAATGCTATTTAATATTCAGTTTAGGAGAGGAAACTGGACGTACATGATCAAGTAAAAACAAGGAACTAACGTTCAAAAATTTGTGTTTCAGACTCCATGAAAACAAATATGATGAGATGTCTTAGGAGACCTCTAACAACAATTCCCATTTTCCCTGATAACTTTCTCTCCTTCTGACTCTGCCTCTCAGACATCTGGCTCAAAATCCCTTTATGTGTGACTGTCACCTGAAGTGGTTGGCTGACTACCTGTTTGACAATCCCATTGAAACCAGTGGCGCACGCTGCAGTCACCCACGACGGCTGGCAAACAAACGTATCAGCCAGGTGAAAGGGAAGAAGTTCAGATGCACAGGTAAGTCAGGAGTCTAATAAAAGTGTAAAGTAGGCCTAGAGTTGTCAAACATTATAATTGAATAATGTAAATAAACCAAATTGTGTGAGCTTAGTAGAAACAAAGTGGAGTCAAGTGTTCAGACAAACAAGCAGGCTTTGTTACACTTTTTATTTATTCTTTTGACACAAGTCATGAGTCTTTGTAATTACAACGCAGAGTCTTGGTGAAGTGAAACAGCTCTGTCAGATTTCAGTTGGGAGCAAATGTTATCAACCACTTGGGTGAAACTGTGTGTAAAATGTCAGATGTAAACAAATCACAGTGTAACCTCAAATTACATTACACATTACAAAAAACAAAAAACAAAACAAAAAAAAAACATAAAAAAACTTCTTTCTATGTTTTGTTTTGCAATTCTTGCAGATGTTCAACAATCTCCCTTCATATGATTCGATTTAGATGTGCATGTCTACCTAGTCAGCTGTACCCATTTGTCCAAATATAACTTTACTTTTAAAATCTGAATGTAAGAGAAAACAAAGTTTACTGTTGCAACTCAGTTTCATCATTAATTTTCATCTTCCATTATTTTATAGCCCTGTGCATTTAACATTTTTTGTGGAAATTGAAACCTCGATAAAAGAGAAAAATGTGTATTCACACTCGATTTAGCTTTTGCTTTACAACCATCGTAAGGTAAATATATGACTATTTTATGGATGTTTTAGACTTTTTTATTTATTTATTTTATTATTATTATATTTGTATTTTTTATTATTATTATTCCAAACTGATGTGTTTTTGATGAAAAGGCCAAAGGACTAGCTAGATTAGCAGTTTAGGGACATAAAGCTTTTGCTTGTCTGGCCGTCCTCTTTGCTTCAGCTCCTCATCTCTGCAGCCCCATGCCTTTACCTGCATCTCCTCTTCTTCTATGAAGCTCTGCGGACCCTATTGCTATTGGCGGATCAGTTCTCTAACTCCGCCTCCCTTCCTGTGTGGATCTGCGGTTGTCTGTTGCCCTCTCTTCCCGTCTTTTATCGACACTGACTCCTCCCCCTGCCTGACTGACTGACTGGTGCAGCTCTCTGTTGCCCCACCTTCCTCCTGTGTGGATCCGCATTCTGATTGGTTCGTGCAGCTGTCTCTTGTGCTTGATCTAACCATGTGGCCCCGCCTATCGTGACATCACATGGTTCCGTCAAGCGCCAGGGACCGCGCAGCACACTCCCACCTGCCTGTCCTGGCCAATCACGTGACTCGGAGCAATAATTGGGTGCTTTCTGTTTCTTTTGCATTAAGGTGTGAGGGTTATGTGATCTTAAAGGTACCATACATTAACGTGGAGTTTGGATGTGGAGTGTGAATGGATATTGTTTTTTATTTTGAGGTCTCTACTCAGAAGATGTCAAATTGAAAAATGCTTCACCTGCTTGATCACCTAACCTCAAGTTTAAACTCTGGGTTAATATCAATGAATCGCATTCCCAGCATCCGTAGTCTGCAGAGCATTGGCCACATGTGTCAATCTGTTGACTATTTTTACTCTATTCTCTCTCTCTGTTCCTAATCCTTTTACCTGTTCTACCTTCTTTTAATCTCACTTCACTCTACACATTTGTGGCTGTCTGTTTGTCACTCTGCCTTTTCGCTCTCCTGACTCTCCATTTTTGTTTTCTCCTGTCCAGGTCAGGAGGACTATCGCAGCCGACTGAGTGGGGAGTGTTTCCAGGACCTGGTCTGTCCCGAGAAATGTCGATGTGAAGGCACCGTCGTGGACTGCTCCAACCTCAAACTGACCCGGATACCTCCACACATCCCGGAACACACAACAGACCTGTAAGAAGATCATTTTACTCTCTTTAACACACTTGTCCATCCGATATATCCACCCATTTTTAACAGCTTAACTGTTACCACAGGTATCGGCAAACTTTTTGACTGACTGGCCACTATGGTTAACACGGGGTCAATAGTTAAAGAGTAGCATCTGTCTTAAGATAAACTGCTTTTCCCTTTCTACACCGTCTACTGGGTAAATGTCTTCATTGCAGCAAAAAGTCTCAAAATATAAAAATCATTGAAATTATTAGTATAGTTGACCAGTTTGCCAGATAGATTTGAATGCCAACCAAGCTACATCCGGCCCACAGACCATAGTTTGCTTAGGTCTATGTTAACAGGTTGCAAAGGCAGCAGTCTCCACAGCCACCACCCAAATTACACTGCACCAGCCCCTTTAAAATTTTCTTTGGTTGAAGAGCCCACTGGAAACTCTCATACATCCTGTTTACAAACAACAGGTTCAATGCCATCAACCACATCATAGGATATTTTGTTTGTTTCCCTCGTAAAAAAAAAAAAATACAAGCATGGGTTTTTGTATGTATTTTCCCATGACAAAAATCCACATATTAAATGCATACACACACGTGCACATATACTTGTAATGTCATGAATCCTTAAAATGCCAATATGCCAGTCATTCTCTCTTTTCTCGCTCGAGCATCAATCTTTATATTGTGCTTCCCGACTCCAGAAAAAAAAAATGTCTCTCAACAGACTTTTCACTCTCCTTCCCTGTCCCAAAGGAGCCATCATTGTGTCTGGCACAGACTCTTACACTAGCAAAACGAATAGTCCCACAGATCAGTCATCCCTCTGCTGAAAAATGGAACAGGAGTACGAAACTGACATGCAATTTGTGGACGTTGTGTTACCTTGTGCATGTTCACAACCTGTTGGAAATCATAATAGATATATCATATTTGTAACCTGGATAATATATTTTGGATGGCGATTTGCAATAATGCAATGCAAAACACAGTAGAGTAAATCACAATGTAAAACTAACTGCAAATATTTTACCATAGTTTCATACTCTGCTTGGCCCGATGTAGCTTGGCTACTTTTTGAAGTATTTCCAAATAAATATATTTTAATAGCAAATGGAAATTGAAACCTTAACTCAATTCCTTTTTCTTTATTTAAACTGGCTGAAACATACTTGTAATTTATATTGTGTCATTTTAAAAGCCATGATAAATTTGACTGGGATTACGGATTATGGTATTTATGTGCAAATTAAATTTATACTTCTATGTTTGGCAAGCCTTTTAAACTAGTATTTTTCAGAAACTCCACATTAGATCTCCTTGCAGCAATGAACCCTTGCAGCAGATGCAAGATGTTTGTCACAGTATTAATTATAGAGGTTATTTGTCTAGTGGTGAAACATGACTCCCACTAATAATGTCAGTATTACACACATCATTAGCCTCAATTTCTTCTGCCTGTGTCTCTTTCGTTCTTTCTTTCATTTTAGCCATTATGTTCTTTTGTCCCTTCTGCGAGTTTTACACATCAGAAATTAAACTTTGTCCTTCACGGTTGGTTGGAGGGCACATGAAGTTTTGCCAATTTTCTCAGCTTCTGTTCCACTCGCTTTTTCTTTAAGAACACAGTGTTGAATGGCACTAACATGCAGAGGCTGGGAGTTGTGCCTTCTAACCTTACCGTGTCAGGGGAAATCAGAAGAGGTTATGGTCCAGCTGGAGGCATATATATATATACTGTGTGTGTGTGTGTGTGTGTGTGTGTGTGTGTGTGTGTGTGTGTGTGTGTGTGTGTGTGTGTGTGTGTGTGTGTGTTCTTAACTCTCATCTTTACTTCTGTCTGTCACTCTCTCTATTTTGTGATCCCCCCAATGTGCTGAAAGGGGACCCTGACATCAACCCTGATGTGCGGGAAAGCATGAAAGAAAGAATCCGTTTAAAAGGCACTCAATAAAACGTAATGAGTTAAAACCAAGAGACCAAGAAGATCAGAAGATGGAGAGAAACAAAAAACGAAGACGTTTTAGATTACTGCAGTAAAATCAATAGCACGTTTCCCCCACTATTGGTTCTTATCAAATAGTGCAACTTGTTATTTTAAGTTACTTCCATCCAGGTCTATTCATCTTTTATCTTCTTGCCAATCTTATTAAAGCACTTCCCTTCCAGCTGAACTCCAACTTCTTTTTTTTTTCTCCACCTATACACACTAAAACACACACACACACATTGAAACTTTATCCGTTTAACAACTGCATTTTAGTACAAATTACCTCCATAAAGCAGATGTCTAGCTTTCTGTTTTCCCAAACAGTTTTCCCTTAGCTCAGGGCAGCAAAGGTATTGATGTTCACATAGAAAAGATTTCTCCTCTCTATTTTCCCTCCTCAGAAGCCTTTTAACCTTGGCGCGGACATGCCTCCCCTGATTCGCAGCACCTCTGTCCTGTTTAGTGTGTGTTGCTCTGTGCTTCTTTCCTAATGTGTCTGTTCAATCCAAACTGTCGGGTTCATGAAAGAGTAAATGTCTGGCTCACTGCCTTCATCTCTCTCTTCGCAGGAGGTTAAACGACAATGAGATTGCCGTACTGGAGGCTGCGGGGACGTTTAAGAAGCTCCCTAACTTGAGGAAGATGTACGTATAGATGCTCATCTGTCAGTCCGTCTGTTCGGCATCTGCCTATTTGTGTTGGTAGGCAATGAACTGGGAAATGGGGATCTTGTTTATCGCAGCAGAAGCTGCAACATTACAGTTTCCAACTGTTGTGGAAAAACACCATCAGCAACAGAGTCTGTTCGAATGTTTTATCCCCATAGGGGAAGAATAGGTGTGACAATCCCAAAAATACAGAGAAAATTGAGTTAGTGGGAACAGATGGGTAAAATGTTGTTGGTACAACGATGGCACAATGTTATTATAAATAAAATATTGAACGATCCAAATTCTTTGGAGTCTTGTAGGACAACACAAATATGTGTTTATAAACATGTAAATTCCCTGGATTTTGATCTATTCTACATCAGCACTCACTACTCATTTCACTCATATTTAGATTGCATTTTACCCATTAAAAATAACTAAAAACTAAGTGATTTATTCTAAGCCATATAAATGCATCAAATTGATTTTAAATCTTTTTTTTAATGTAACTAGATATTCCCTTAGCATGAGGTGAATCATGCAAAGGTTCCTTACTCGGATCTTGGAAAACTCAGATACTTGTTAATATTTTATCCCTCTGAAGGTCTCAGGAGTGATTTGTGATAGAAGAGAGTCAGCTAAGGTGAAGGGAAAGGTTTACAGGACAATTGTGAGACCAGCCACGATGTACGGTTTAGAGACACTAGGAATAAGTAGAAGACAGGAGACAGAGCTGGGGGTGACAGTGTTAAAGATGCTAAGATTTGGGGGTGCCAAGGGTGGACAGGATCAGGAACAAGGTGATCAGGGGGACAACACAGACAGGAAGGTTTGGAGAAAAAGCTAGAGAAGCCAGATTAAGAGGGTTTGGAGATGTTCAGAGGAAGGACATTGATTATATTGGGAGAAGGATGCTGAACATAGAGCTACCAGGTAAGAGACGAAGAGGAAGGCCAAGGAGGAGATTTATGCATGCAGTGAGGGAGGACATGGAGGTGGTTGGAGTTGGAGTTGAGGATACAGAGGTCAGGGTGAGATGGAAATTGTTGACTCGCTGTGGCAGCCCCTGAAAAAGGGACAAGCCGAAAGGAGAAGAAGTATCCATCTGTCTTCATCTGCCCCTCCCCCATACCCCCACCAAAATATATATATATATATATATATATATGTCATGTTAAATTATTGTGTTATTTAAAAAAAAAGAAAATAAGAATATGAATAATATAACTTCTTGTCCTTAAACTGTAAATTCTGCACAGTTGTTTTTAAGTGAAAACTCTGGAAAAACAAAATGTAGTGTTTACAAAACCGTTTGAAAAAAAAAAAACAATGGGATGCAGAGAGATAAAGAAATTGATGTGGCAGGCTAAAAAGAAGAGAACAAAGATGTAAAAAATAAAAAAATAAATGATAAATAAGAATAGAGGACACGTCTTGATTCAGATTAACAGTAAGCTGTTATCCTACCATTGATGGGTGTGTGTGCCAACGTGAGATAGAGCAGAACAGTGTTGATTTATTGGTGAGGAAATTGCTAACCATCACACCGTGTCACTGACGATATAGAGTCTCAAGCACACATTTCCATTTTCCTTATTTCAATCTTTTGCCCTCCACATCCATGTCCTTACGTAAGATCCCGTCCCTGTCTTTGCCCTGTTCCTAAAACTGTCACGGCAAATATATTTATTGAAGGCCCCTACTCAGTGGCCATACAAAGTAATTTTACCAGTTTTGATCACAAAATTGTTTACTTGGCCAAATTTCCTAAACCATTTTATCTGTTGGCCACATGGCCAACAAACACCTGCATGTGTGTTAGAAAATCTAACTTATGGTAACATTTTCATTTACTCCAGTGCACACAACAAGCTCAAGGAAATGGAAAAAAAAAAAAAATGCCAGAACAAAGCCTGAATAGCTGTCACCAAATCTGTGAAGAATTAATATATAATATATAATATAATATTAATTAATAATAAATATAACTATGATTAGTAACTTTGTTTTATTATCAATAATACTACAAATGTAATAACATTGTTTAATAAAAACTAAACAATCAAAGGAAATGACCAAAAGCTGGCCAGAATTTTGTTGATCAGTGATCAACCTACATTGAAACTAATTATTATTTATTTAGCAATATGAGCTCTGTACCATATACTATAAGTTGATTGAAGTTCCGGGTGCGTTGCATAGTGTGATTCAACAATTGTGTTATTAATAATCGACAGTCTCTAAGATTTCTACAATAAATAACTTTATTGCTCTGGTTTGTTTGGTCGGTTCCAAGCTACTCATTGGTGACCCCTGCTTTAATAAGTAGGTGTAGAAATTGCGGTGTGAGAGCAACAAAGAGACAATTTCTTGATTAGAGCACGCAACAGCGTGTCGTTTATTCAAATCGTCAAAAACAACAACAACAACAACCTGCTAGAACGAAAATATACCCACAATACCCCCTCTTAAAAGGACAACGTCGTAATAACAGTACAGTACTATCAGTTGTACGATAGAACCAACTGACCACTGATGCAAACATATGAGTAAAGACACATGGACATAACCCTATAGTGAATTATGACCACATAATATGTCCAACTCTGTCAGTGTCCACTGCATAGGTTACTTTTCTATGTAAATGTTTCCTCGTGTCATGATTAACCTTTGGTTCAGTATCACTTCTATGGTATTTAATCAAAAACACAAAGACAGCTAGGGATGAGAGCTTTAGCGGTTGTGATCGTTATCGTTGCCCAACCCTTTTTTAATTTAAATTTTGTCTTGTTATACGAGCACAGAAGATGGATGAAAATCACCCTGGTATCTGTCTATCTCATTTACATACGTGCACATGTGCTTGCGTTATTGTGAGCAGTTATCACCATATCTTCTTTAAACAGATAACTCTTAAAGATTAAAAATTATAAAAAAAGGACTAGTGCTAACGTGATTGATGACAGCAATTACAGCGAGGGAACTGAATTGTGGACGTGTTGTCCCTGAGGGGTAAAAAGTTATCATTTGTATGAGCAGCAAGTGTAAGAATAACTCCATGTACAAACTGTCATCTTTGTGTGTCTTGCAGCAACTTGAGCAACAACAAATTGAGGGACATACGTGAAGGCGCGTTTGATGGAGGCAGCGGAGTTCTGGAGCTGCTGCTAACGGGAAACAAACTGACAGGAATACAGGGGCGCATGTTTAAAGGGCTGACTGGACTCAAGACACTGTGAGTGAAGCACACGGGTTTTATTGAATAGCAAAAGGCTAGAAGTCGTACTTCTACATTTGGAAACTGGCAAAACAAGCACCTATACACCTTGATACATTTAAAATTAAGGCTGTAGAGATAAAGATGTGTATAAGTGTTTTAAGGTAGCTTAAGCATCAATATGCTTTAATCACTGTCAGATCCCTGTATATTTCAAACCAGGCAACACCCTGGGACAGGAAATGGTTTGTCCAAATGACAAAATCCCAAGTCACAAGCGACACAGCACAGTTTATGCCATTCAGTGAGGAGCGTGTGGACCTCTACATTGGGGAGACCAAGCAGCTGCTACAAAGCCATCCACCTACACCTTAAGGCTATAAAATAAGGTTTGAGAGAGCGGCTGAAGAGAGGGCTTTTTGTCAACTTGGAAAAACTCAACAAAAGAGGTGGTTTGAGACACAACCTATCATCCACATCCAAAGCCAATTTCTAAACAAAACTGAAAAGATTCCTATAGCCTAAAGATTCCTATAGGCTATATCCTCCTATAGCCTTTTGTTCTACAACAACCCCCCTTTCACAGGTATGCAGCCTCTTTGAGGTTAAATACTAGGACTCCCCTGTAGTCGATTAGAAGTGAAGAAGCCTCTTGGATGAGAGGTGAAACGTCTTCAAGAAACCTACTATGTCCAATCTGCACGGACTGAAAAGATTCTCCCCTCATTAACAGGTTACACGAGTCAAAGAGGAGTGTGACCAAAACAACTCTGACAATGACTGTTATAACTCATTAATACCCATCCAACCACTAGTAACACACTTCACAGGTGACCCTAGGCCCACCCCACAGGATGGACCTGAAACACCTCTTTCTTCTCACACAGGATATAGTTTCTGTAACCCCCTGTTGAAAATAATAATTTAATTTCTGTTGAAATTATTTTCAAGAACAATGTTCAGTTGCCTACCAAAACCCTTTAAAATGATGCTTAAGTTTGATCTCTAGTGCAATCGTAGGGAATGATTTCATTCAACACTATGTTTTCAAGGATTTTCCCCTTTTTATATGAATTTATGGTTGTATTATTTTTTTTTTTAAATGTGTGCTTTGGTCGAACACAGAACCTCATTAGTGTTTTTTTTTTTCCCTCTCTGGAACTCAAAAATTAGCCAAATGACTGCTCACTGTTTTTTCCATAGTTTTTATGGCCACCTAAAAGAAGGCCGGGGCCCAATTAGAGGTTCCAGGAGAGTGTACACAAATCTGAGCTAATGTTGTCTGTGTATGCTCACTAATGACTGGCTAATGCTATCACGCATATATCTATAGAGTCTAATGAGTCTCTAATGGTATCAATGCTGTCTCTGGATTATGTTAAGAGGCTCCCTGCCTCACTAATAGCCTGGCTAACTTGGTTAGCTTGTCCCAGATGTCGCAAATGCTAACTAACTCGGTTAGCCTGGTCCATCATGACTGGATGTGAAAAGCTAATGTCATATTACACAGTCTGTTCCATTTGTCTTATGGGAATGGGAATCAACCCAGTGTCTAAGTTCTTTAAAGGCTTAATCTGACGTCAATCTTTCCTGTTTTTTTTTTTTCTTTACTTTGTTTATGATGTATTGTTTTATTTTTTATTTTTTTCAGCATGCTGAGGAGCAACCAGATTAGTTGCATTGACAACAGTACATTTACGGGCCTGAATTCGGTGCGCTTGCTGTCACTGTACGACAACAGGATCTCCAGCATTGCCCCAGGAGCGTTTTCCACCCTGCACTCCTTGTCTACCATGTAAGTTATTAACAACGCACACAAAAATCAGACGGTTCTAATTGTACCTGCTGAATGATGTAATACTATTTTAGAAACTTCTTTATGGGCAGATATGTTTCTCTAACACAAGCAGAGAGACAATATTGGAGAAAAAGTAGACGATGAACAAAGAAGGGACAACACCCCAAATTGTTCCTCTTTTTTTTTATTAGCCATTAGTGTCATATTTGACCTCCTACTCCAGTGGTAGCATTTTCTTTTTCCTCTGTTCATATACAATAGATTGCAGAATATCTAAATAAAAGAACAACTGTTTGTTTTTAACTGCAGATTTGAAATTTATTTGAAATGTCTCTATATTTCAGATGATAGATATGTAGCTTTGACAGCCAGTTTCAGAAACCAATTGAACGTTGAAAGACATTTTATCAGGGGGGCACTCTTTTCCATTCATTTGTTTATTCATCTTCATCTGTTTGTCTATTGTCTGGTAGCACGGGCAACTGGCACCACCTAAATTCGCGTTGCACCATTTTGTCACCCTTCCTGTGGGTGGTGAGCCCATGGGAAGTTATATGGGTCAGAGAAGGACAATACTGTGCTAAT
>JAFBJS010026121.1:0-16226 GCA_016785265.1 Paraplagusia blochii
CGTCACTGTCAATAAAACCATGCAAAATGGCCAGAAATCAGCTCTGAAATTAAACTCTATTATGAGCCTTTTTTGTTGTTATTAGATTTGTCCAGATTAATGTAGATTAAGTGGAAGCAGACTTTTAAATGGACAAGAAATTAAAGAAAGAGTGGACTAATCATTTTTTTCCATGACTGTATATACTTTTTTTCTCAGTTCAAATGAAGTTCCCAGACCCACTTTGGAATCCAAAGGCACCTTTGGGCCCCAGTGTTGTTTCATGTGTTCCCCGGTGCAGCCAATTCACCGCTGAGTCCTCGCTCCCAGCGTGAGTGTGAGAGCATGGGGCGCACAGATTGGCCTCCTCATGCGTTAATGTTACACCTCATCTCCAGGCATGGCCTGCGGCAACACACTCTTCCACACAGCATGATGAGAACAGACCCATGCAGATGCATGAAGCACAGCACATAGCACCCCACCCCCCCGCCCTCCTCCGCCGCCCCCCACTCCACTGCCCACTCCCCTCTGTTGGCACTGGTGTTATCATATCAGCCCAAGGCCTTTTTATTTATGTTTAATAGAGTATTATATCAGCCTCGGCCATCCTCTCTACCTTCATCTCTCTATCTCCAATATGGATCACATCCATCAATGAGGACATTAATATTTCACTGCTCTTAGTATTGACCAGAAGTGAACAGCATCTTAAAAAAAAAAATCTTCTCAAATTTTTGTTATGGGATAAATCAGATTAAGTCCAAAGTCCTTATACTTCAAATGCCACCACTGCTACCATTAAGGGACAAGGACGTGCAGTCGACTTGACGGCATAGAATGACTGCGCACGTCATGTGATATGAATGGACCAGTTCCAGTTAACCTATGGCGTTGCCCCTGTGTGTAGAAAACAAACAAAAAAAAAAAACTTCTTTTCAGGAGACACAGGTCGTCAGTTTCATCTTTTTCCGACTGAAGGAAAGCTCCGACCCGCAGAGCGATACCGAGCGGCGCAGTATTTGTCATCGGGACACTGACACTGTGTCACCAAAGTCAAGGACAGACAAAACGTTGAATGCGCCGATGATTTACGGACGCACAGAGAGACAAACAATCACAGACCAGACACCCTGCAACACTGAGGGAAACTCATTTTTTTTTCAGAAGTTTGTGCTTTTTAGTTTCACTGGCGGAATGTTTAGAGAGTCTGCAGAAGGTGGAAAATTATTTTTGATTTAACTGCAATTTTTTTTCTCCCCCAACAGAGGCCAGGGTGTATTTAGAAGAGTTTTAGAATGCCCCCTACTGGACCACATGAGCTATGAATTAGCATCAAACCATAGATTATTCATGGTTTCTGTTGTGTATTTAAGACGTAGAAGGTCTTTTCCATATTCAACAAATGTATTTATTATTAACTACTGGGAATGAACTGTTTAGTGCTGCAGTTGGTCTTTTTAAAACTAAAAAAAAATTAATAAAAAAATAAAAATAAATATTATTCTCAAATACTATGTTAATTTTTTTTTTTTAAATTTAATAAAACATAAATACATTGTAAAGGCCTGGGGTCTGCAGCGTTCTACTACTTCAAACTGGGCTACTCATAGATTGTGTAGGGAACAGATGTATTTCTCGAGACAAAATTTAGATGTTTACTGCACAAAAGTAATGGTTGGTCTCATGAAAGAAATGAAAGTGAATAGAAAGAAAAGTCTTACGGTAAATTATAGTGAATATTGTTTGTAGCTTTATCTACAAGGTCAATAAAATTGCAGTACAGCAGGGGTCTCAAACTCAAATAAGTTGAGGGGCCACCACCCACAAAATTATGTCACAGAGGGGCCACGTTCAGTATTCAGTGTACAATACAAAAGAAAACATTTAATCAAAAAAATCAGTTTCCCATATATTCTGTGTAATACAACACTGAACCAGAAGGAGATTGTGGACCAGGGGGGTTGAGAACTAAAGGTTTTACCATAAAATGTGGAGAAAAAAAATATTTTAAATTTTTACGTCAAGATGTGGGCCGCAAAATGTCATTCCACGGGCAGCAAATGGCCCACGGGCTGCAAGTTTGAGTCCCCTGCAGTGAAGAAACATTTGTTGTTTTAAAGGTATCTTAAATGGAATTTCAGGCGGTGATACTTCTGATATTTCTGCAGAGAAGGAGAAGTTTTGTTTTTTTTTTTAGATTAAAACTGTTTAAAACTGAAGAGAGGTTGAGACGCAGAGTAGAAGATCTATCTTGTTCTGGGACAGATGTTGTTTATTTCACTGAAGAGGACACCGTGGAGACAGAGAGGGTGAAATGGTCAGGACTGTCTTTGTTTGTCAGGAAAACTAAATGTTATAATACATCCTTATCCTACAATAATTCCGTCTTTAACAACCCTTTTCATTCCACTTTAGCCTCTGGACTTTACTTGACAAAACAATGACACCAACATCCAATAACAGTAAAAAAAAAAAACATGGTTCCAGTGTAATGGGTTTCCTGCAGCAACAGTGTGTTCTTCCATGTCAGACAGGTGTAATACTGAATGAGAATGATGTTCCCTGAAGGTCACACAGCGCTTGACAAAGTTCTCAAAGCTCAGGACGTCCTGCTCATCAAGCAATTCCCCAACTGGTCACAAAGGTTGATCCCCAAAGACCGTTCAATGTGGTTGTCAAGGAGACCAGAGTGTCTCTCTGTCTCTCTGCCTCTCTGAACGCTCGGCATTATCATGCATCTCTTATCTCGGCCTGTGTCTGAATGTGATTTATCTGGATTACCTTTGGATCTGACGTATAATCTGACTCCATCCAGAGTTACCGTCGCAATGACGTCAAGTTCAATGTGAATCCGTCTGTCGATTTTTAAAGCCAGAAGCATCAGAAAATAGCTTTTCCTTTAATTCAGGAGAATTAATGAGCAGTGAGTTTGATTAAAAATTAAAGGTTAAACCTTTATTTTGGAGGAAAACTGTCAGGATTCTGGTCCATTATGGACTTAGAAGCAAAACAGCTTCCAAGTAGGTTCAATTGCTGTGGGTCTGTCCCAGGATTAGAAGAAAAAAGGACACACAAAGCAATGATTCTCAACCTGTGGGCCGTGACCCAAAAGTGGGTTACAGAAAATACTGAATTCTTGTACAGTGAACTCTGTATTTAACCAATCACCAAAGTGAACAGTGAGCAGCTTTAAAGGTTGAGGAGCAGTGGGGTTGGGACGGTGCCATGCTCAAAGTCACCTGGCAGCTCGTGGATTTGAACCTGGAACCTTTTGGACTCAAGTCCAGTTCCTCAACCTGTAGGCCATGACTGGCCCAAAAAGAACAGTTCCTCAAGTGCTGCTAAATGTTTTGTTTAAAGAAATAAAAATATATAATAAAAAGTTTAATTTTCTTGGGGCCACAGTTTGTCACTAACAAAAACCTTTTCTTCTTCTTCTTCTTCTTCTTGAGGTGATGGTGGCTCCTGAACCACAGTTCCAAATGGCGCAAACCCCAGAACTCCGAAAACATTTGCATCTTTTGTTGGTGAAAACAGTTGTTTAATTTTTTTTAGCTGTATATATGTACAGTGTATGTGAAAACTCCACAGTAATCTTATCCACAGAAAGGACAGGACTAGTGCATAATACCAGTTCGGAGGGTTCCAGGTTCGAATCCAGCAGCTGCCAGGTGAATTTGAGCCTGGCACTGACCCCACCCACTGCTTCCCCGGCGCTCACAGCTGCCCACTGTTCACTTTGGTGATGGGTATCGTTGTGTGCAGTGGTTCACAGAAGAGTGTTCACAGATTCTTCTGATCTCCTGAAAAATCCATAGTAAAAAACATATTTCTACCGAGAGACTAACATATTGCTCATAGAGATGAATTGAACTCCAAACAGACCTTGTGCATTTGTTATACATCAGGACAAACTGAATACTGGGAAATAAAACGGTTTGTTTTCTCTCCTGGAGCTGTCCGTGGTGCTGATTGTGGAGCCAGTTACTGTGTTGATTGGGAAAATTCCAGCAGATTTTTTGCCAGGTTATAATGATGCCAGTGAGTATGATGATGGTGATGATTTTTTTTTTTTTTTTCCCCTCAGAATGAAGAGCTACGTCGTGTTTTTGATCCAGTAGAGATGATGCATGTGTTACATGCAACCAATACAGGTTTGAGGTAAAATAAAAAGCAACTATTTTGTATTTATTATATAATTTTCTGTTATAAACTGAATAGTCTGCAACTGTCCATACTATATGAATCATGTTTTTGTTGAGCCAGTGTTGCCCAAAATCAAATATTCGAAACACAATAGGGAGTTCCAACCTTTTTTTTTATATATTCTTATACAGAAAAGTGTAGCAAACAGGAAATTTCAACAATCTTTCTAAAATATACCGCTCTTGGAAAAGTTTTGTTCAGAGCTTTGTTCAGAGGTAACAGGGTCAACTCCATTCTGAAAGGCTCCTTTCTTCGCCCCTGTCTCTAATTTGTCCAGTCTTCTGCGTAGGTTTAAACCTGCTGAGCAATGTTTGCGTCTGACTTACTGCCTGAACTCCAGGTCGCTGTTGTTATAACAAATGTTTGGCCAACAAATGTTCAGCCCGTTGACAAAAAAAAATATCCCCGTGAAGTCTGTTGTCTCCTATCAGAACAAAATCCTGTCAATTTAGACCTGATGAAAAGAAAAAGCATATTAGTGGTTATGGAATTAATAATTCCATAAATTTTGCAATAATACTATTGCCATCAATAACATAACTATCTTAATGGTTCAAATACCATCCATTTTGGAAAAATATAATACAAAAATAATTGTAAAAACTTTTATAAATAATATCAATTTTCATGAATAAAAAAAAAACAAATGGAAATTAAATCTGCATTGTTGTAAATAAAATGATAAATTAATTCAATCATCTTTATCAACTTATCTGATCTCACTGATCCATACTTCCTGTAGGTGGTTAGACCACTGGTGGGTCGGGATGGTGCTATGATCACAGCACCTCAGTGACAACTTGGCCAGTGGTGGATTCGAACCTTAACCCTTATGGACCCAAGTCTGCATCCTTAACCACTCATCCACCCTGCTGCCCTTCAGCTCATATTCAAACACAAAAAACATCAACTGAAGTAAAGTGTCAGGAGTGGTGTGTAATCTAAGAGTATCAGCTGAGGTGAAGAAAGGTTTACAGGATGGGTGTGAGAGCAGGAATAGGTAGAGGACAGGAGACAGAGGTGGAGGTGGTGGAGTTAAAGATGCTGAGATTCTCTTTAGGAGAGACAAGGATGGACAGGATCAGGAATGAACTGATTAGAGGGACAATACAGACAGGAAGGTTTGGAGATTAAGCTAGAAAAGACAGATTGAGATGGTTTGGACATGTTCAGAGGAGGGACAGTGGATACATTGGTAGAAGAATGATCCTAGAGATGGAGCTACCAGGTAGGAGACAAAGAGGAGATTGATGGATGCAGTGAGGGAGGACATGGAGGTAGTTGGAGTTGAAGTAGAAGATACAGAGGACAAGGGGAGATGGAAAATGTTGACTCGCTTTGGTAACCCCTGAAAAAACAAGAAGCATATTGAGAAAAACCCAATATGGATGTTCTAAAAATATTCAGAACAGAACTAACAATATTTAAGTAAGACACTTTCTCACTCACTCACTCCACATTTGCAACCTGAGCCGGAGCTGCAGCTGACTTTTTCATATTGCCCTTGGAGCTGCTATCGATCGGGGCAGAGTGAGACACGCAGTTCGAAGGAAGTTTCGGAACAGGAGGATGATGCACAAATACATTCTGGTTATGAAAGTGTAATTTGAAGAGAAACCTGACTCAGAGCAGGCACCAGAAGGAGCCCGGCAGCTCAGCACCTCACAGGAGGTTCTTCTGATGCATGTGTGTCACTCTTGTCTATTATTAGCTGAGAGCCCTGAGAGCAGACGCAGAGTCTTTTAATCACCACGCTGCTGAAGCAACGTAGGAAGAGTTAGTGATGCATTTAAACGGCGTCTATTTTCTCAACAGCTTCAAACACTGTTTAAAAGAACTTCTATTCTTCTAGTTTATAAACTCAGTAATTACTTAGCCCAACATATGTATTTATATGCGTTCGAATAAACGGTATAAACTGGGAGATTTAACTCAAGGTGACAGTTTTTGTTTCTATTTCATTTATTTCTCTGTTCCAATTTGATATGAAAAAAAAGTGAAGAAAAATGTGCAAGCTGGAGTATAAATAAATAATATCTAGAAAAATCAATTTGTCGTGTTAGCCTTGAAAGACAGTTGTATTGCAAGTTTCATGTAACAAATGAAGAAAACAAGTGAAAGTATTTTCTCTTTAATAAATACTCAAATCAATTTCTCAAAGTTTTTTTTTTTTAATTGCACTTCTTGACTGAAAGAATAACATCGGGTGGGAAAAATAAATGACACCATGGGGTGATGGAAATGAAGTGCAATACATTTTTTTTTTCTTTTCTTTACTGTAAGGCATATAAATCTCTGTCTTGAATTTTTTAAATTTTATTGTGAAAGTTATATTCCAATAGTATGTCCTTTACTATCTATCTATCTATAGATATATATATCTATAGATAGAGACAAATATACACACACACATATACTGTGTATATATGTACACACACACATATATATATACACATATATATACACATATACATATATATATATATATATACACATATACATATATACACATATATACATACATATACATACATATATATACATACATATACATACATACATACATATACATATATATATAAAATATATATATAAATATATATATACATACACATATACATATATATACACACACATATACACATACATAGACACGCACAGATTTTTTTCCTTTTGTCTTGTCCCTATATTTCCAGGGGTTTCCACAATGAGTTATTTTCATCTCACCCTGTCCTCCGTCCAACTCTAACTCTACCAGCTCAACTACCTCTATGTCCTCCCTCACTGCATACATCAGTCTCCTCTTTGTCTCCTACCTGGTAGCTCCATCTCTAGAATCATTCTACCAATGTATCCATTGTCCCTCCTCTGAACATGTCCAAACCATCTCAATCTGTCTTCCCTAGCTTTTTCTCCAAACCTTCTTGTCTGTGTTGTCCCTCTAATCACCTCTTTCCTGATCCTGTCCATCCTTGTCTCTCCTAAAGAAAACCTCAGCATCTTTAACTCCTCCTCCAGCTCTGCTTCCTGTCTTCTACCTTTAGTCTTCTTCCCTTTACAGAAAACTAACGTCCATTCATATTCAGCAGTCCAGGACTGTTGACTGAAGAGCTGATGGTTGAGTGGCTCCATATCCGTACACATGGACCTCCCCGGGAGGACTGCTCCCATTGCCTGTGCTGTATGTCACTCCAAGTCAATTAAAATTGGACTGGAAGGCTGGTCCATGGAGAATGGGACCTGAAGTGACAGCTGGAATAAGAAATCGAGTGGATGATGAAAATGAATGGTGGATAAGGAGAGAAATGGGAGCAAAAAAAAAAAAAAAAAAATGAAATAACAAGACTGAGGGGAGAGAGCAGAGAGCAGGGTTGGACAGAGAGGGTGATGTGAGAGATGGAGATGGCAGTGGGTGTGAATTCACGCAGAGTTTAGAGGGACTCCGTTCAGGGTCTGAACACTGATGTCTCAGTCTGTGCCATCAGAGAGGTCTTTCTCTGCCGGGCTGATAACCAGCCAGCTGTTGGGACGGATAAGGAGGGACAGGATGGAGGAAGATGATCAAGGGAAGGATGGAGGGATCTGAAATAGACACTTGGATCAGAGCTGGCAGTGGTTCCTTCCTGGCACTGCTCTTTGCCACTCGCCTCCCTCTCCTGCCTCCCTCTGTGTCTCCCTCTCTGTGCCTCAGTAATGAATGAAGCCCTGATCCAAAACACACGTCTTTGTGTTTGCAGGAGTCGGCCGGACACATCGCTGTGGGAAGGAGTAAAATGTTGCGCATTTGCCAAGTCCTCCTACTGGATTGTTCCACCAGCTGTCGGCGGGTCCCCTCTTTTCATTTACACAACTCACATCGCAAATATTAGGACAAAATGAGGACTTTCGCGCTGTGTCTTATAAACATGGTGTTGCTGTACAAAACCAAACCAAGGCAGCAGCCTTCAGAATAAAAGCCTACAAGCACCTGATGTTGCTGGTTAACAGTGATCCCTCACATCACAGTTAATACGGTCTATGACCCAATTAGAAAAGGGGGCGGGGAGGAAGCACAAAGTAGAGGAAAGTTACCGTATTTTCACAACTATAAGTCGCACAATAAATCTTAGATTTTCTTTAAAAATGTGCGGCACCACTAGACCAGCATTTAAAGGAGGGATTACCCAGACTGCCTTTCTCCCTACACCATGCAAGGGCAAACTAAGACCCAGGAGCCAAATGCGGCCTGTTGAGCTTCTTTATGCGGCCCGCCAACCTTGTCCAAATTAAATAATTTATATTATACTTCTGCCCTTTGCTTGCAATGCATGTTTCCCCAGTAAATGGTGTCTTAAATGGTGTTAGAAATGTAGCATCTTGGGTTTTACACGGGACTTTTACCTGCCAATTGCCTTAGTTCAAACAAATGTCCCATCGTTCTGCTCTGGACTGGGCTCTTGTGTCCAATTTTAGGATCACTTGTGGCCCCACAAGTCAAATAGTTTGTCCAACCCTGCCCTACACACTTTTTCCAGCTCATCTGGGAAGATCCTGAGGTGTTTCCAGGCCAACATGGTTGCTCCACCATGTCTTGGGTCTTCCTTTGGGTCTCCTCCCAGTGGGACAGGACCAAAACACCTCCCTTGGGAAGCATCCGAGGGGTATCCGATGTAAATGCTCGGCTGACTCCCCTTGATGTGAAGGAGCAGCAGGTCTACTCCGAACTCCTTCCGGGAGACAGAGCTCCTCACCCTATCTCCAAGGGAAGGCTCAGTTCTGCTGCCTGTATTTAGGACCGTGTTTAGGTCAAGACACAAAGTTCAAGACCTTAGGACCAACTTTTTTTTTATTTTACAAAAACAGTGAGGGAGTGAAAGGAGCATTGCTATATAGAGAGGCTGTACAAGTTAAGAAGTTAAAAACTTTGCGCTACATATCCGTATCTTTGATATATTGCTACTTCCTGAGACGTCACAAAACCGGCAGAACCCAAACGCAGCAAACCGTTCTTAGTCGCACTTTTCAAAACTGTCGCCAAAATCAACAACTTGGAACAAGAGAAGTAAACCTTTCAACAACAACCTGGACAATGATCCCGTGCAGACAGAGCGACAAAGAGATGTACTGTATATATACCCCTGGCACCAGGTGACACGAGTGAGACCAACGACCAGAGACACAGATGGACATAATGACACTGATTAACTCCACATGCAGGAGAACAGACTTCCCTGTTATAGTCGCTGTGACTAAAGCAGGACCACAGTAATTATTCACTGATATTGTGCTTATTGTCCAAACAAGTGCAATCAGATATAAAGTGGACGGACAGTCAGGTTGGTGCCTTCGCTTCATTTGCGTTAATTTAATAACTTGAGCTTTATTGACTCATCCCTGAGAAGCAATATTAACTTTAGATCCATGGTCTCTACTTAGGCCACTGGCCTAGTCGTCTAACTCAAGAAGTCAACGTGAATCAAAATGAAAAATTAGGACTAAATAAAAAAAAAAGAATATTTACTGGGGGAAATTCACTGGAAATGTTTTTAAGTTGAATAAAAAAACGCATCACTAGTATTGGTTTGTTATTTTATCTCTATATCCATAGCCTTTCCAATTTCTTTTCACTTTAACTTTTATTTACTGGCCAAATATAAGTCAGCTGTGGCCCAGATTTGGCCCTCGGGCCTGAGGTTGGCACACAAGTGTCTTAAAATGTGATCAAATCTATTCCATTTTTAATCTCCAGATCTACTGACATCCCCATTTAAAATCCACTAATAACATTTTCTCTATTTATCGCATAACTGTGCTTTCAATCAGTGTTTCTCAACTCGTGGCTCGTGGCCCAAACGTGGGTCGTGGCCCCATATTCACAGTTTTGCATTTGCTTATTACAAAATAAGAATGATTTTTAAGAATAATTATAAACTGAATGAGCTATGGGGGTGTCAGCAGTGGTGGCCTAGTGGTCAAAGGGTTCAGGTTCAAATCCCTCAGCTGCCAAGTTGACACTGAGATGCTTTGAGCATCACACTGTCCCGACCCACATAACTCCTTGTGGGCTCACCACCCACAGGAAGACTCACAATGTGGTGCAATGTGATTTGGGTGGCGCCCCCAGCAACGGACACACAGATGAAGATGAATAAATAGACGAATAAACTTTGGGTGTCGATTTGTTGAAGTGTTACTGAATAATATATTTTGTAAATTTGAATTTATTTTTGTTGTATCATTTTGGCCCAGAGGCAACGTCTCTGTGGTGTGAAACCCTGTGTTGGCTTCCAGTGTTCTCACCACCTGAAGGCAGGTATGGTGATTTGGGCGGCTGTTGTGGAGACTGCTGCCCCCGTGACCCAGCAATGGATTAGCAGCTGAAAATGGATGGATGGAAGGAAATTATTTTTTCATTTAGAAGTGATGGTGGGTCCACAAATCAAAGAAGTTGAGAACCACTGGTTCAGATCAGCAGTAAACGTCAAATACCATTGGACAGTTTGTCCTGTCCTCATCTATGAACCAACAACACGGCAGTGACAGATTATTAATGGCTCGAACAGCAATGTTACGACGTCCATAAGAACGCGGCCGCTGTCGACTCACACAAGTCATTAGCAAACAGTCATGACTTCAAACCACGTAATGTGCCATGTGGTCGGCAGCTGTAAGTGCTACTTAGTTATTAATGATGACTTCTTACACAATCACTTATTAATGGAGGCTTCAAAGATCAGTGACAACAATCTCTTGGTCCAACTGTTGGAAAATGACTTCTTACAAGAATTCCGAACGTCTCACCTTTTGCTTTGGCGTAACATTCGAGGCTTCAGACCTAAAGAGAATCTCATTGTTCATTTTTGTGGTTCCTACCTGACCACAGCAGATGGCTGGACACGTGTGTCTTCCCTTCTGGTTTTTCTTTCAGTCCACTACACACCCAGTCAGCCAGTTTATAAACTTGTTTTGAAAGAATAATGAGTGTTTCCTCTTTGACATCAGATCTGCCATTAGAGATGTCAGGCAAATGTCCCTGCACTACATAATCCATCAAGGCTGCAGTTGTAAATGTTAATATGTAAATGAATGGACTCTGAAAGGTCTCTTAAATTAATGGCGGCTAAAAGCAGAGCGAGATCCGCTGCAGGATTTATGACAGCACCATTTATATGTTTGTATTTTTTTTTTATGCTTTTTAACGGCCCGCCTAAGCAAATGTTATAAAGGGCCAATTTAATGTCTATAAAAACATTATATTTTATTATGGTTTGTTACAGCTTCAGCTCATTAAAAATTTATATGCAACGTGGACTCATGAAAGTGGTTGAAAATGGCCAAAGAGTGGTTTCTCGAAATAATAATAATAATAATAATAATAATAATAATAATAATAATAATAATAATAATAATAATAATAATAATAATAATATTAAAACAACTTGTATTGAAAATGGTGTTTACCATAATACATTAATTATTTTCACCAACATGGAATGCGAAGTGTGTTAAATAGGGATATCCGATAATATCCGCTGACTGATGTTTAAGAACTGATATATTTTCAATATCCATAATAATCAACTTTTCACGCATTAACGTAAACCCGATCATGCAGTGTCTGGATTTTGTCATATTTGTTGAAATCCCGCGTAGAATCCTGATAATTTACATCAGTTCTGAGAGCAAATGTTTGCGTATATGAGCATGGTATAATAAAATAGTTGAAAACCAAAATTTTTGATAAAATCGGCAAAATCAGATATTGGCAAAATTTCATATTGGACCTATCTATCTATCTATCTATCTATCTATCTATCTATCTATCTATTGATTGATGAACAAGCCTCTGGTCACTAGATGGCAGCATTCTAGCTTAATGTATTAATTTAAATTGATAATCAAGTAATAGTATGCAAAATATTGGTGCCAGTGACTTACAGTGGTTTGTACTGTTAATAAACATTATCAGGTATGCCCACTAGGGGCTGAAAATAATTGAAAACACAGTTCTTTATTATTTTTTCATTTATCTTCGTGGACAGACAATACCCTACTTACACCACCAACTTGTGTGTTTCAATGTTGGAAATTAAATGTTTCAACAATAATAACATATTAGATAACCCCAAAATGTTAATATTAGACATCTGTAGATGTCTTCAATTGCCTGCTGAGCTAAAAATGTCCAAAATGAAGGGAGACGGAGTGATGTATAAAGGCTGCGCAGCATCAGTACCAGTCACCGTGGCACTTTGGTGTCAGTCGTGACCAAATACTGATCTCCTCCAGACATGACCCTCCTGTTGTCGCCAGCCAAACATACAGACAGTTGAATCATTTTGTCTGAACTTCTTTTACCATGATGTGTGTCTTTTCTGTGTACAGTACACAACTCAGAGAAAAACAAACACACAAACGAGTGCAGTGTGTTGGCAGCCACAAAGTGTTGTCAATCTCTTCACCTTCTCCTCCCCCCAAAAAACATCCCATTACTTACAAGCAGCAATGTCGTCCCAGTAGAGTTTGTCTGTGTGTGTGTGTGTCTGCGTGTGTGTGTGTGAGGTTTGGTTCTAGCAGTGACGAAGAGGCGTCCCCTGGAGGGAAGACAGACACCAATAGCCATCACTGCAGTGGAGTCCTGGGGGACAGTAAAGCATCCCAGGCATCCACAGCAACATCTCAGTCTCAGACAGTCCGTCCACACACACACACACACACACACACACACACACACACACAGTCACCTGTCTCACTTCTCAACACTGTCTCTGCAGCTGGCTCTCCCACCAAAACAAAACTTCCAGAACATTTCTTTTTCTCATACTCACTCACTCATTGCCAATTACCGAGTCGGTGGCTGCCGTTCCAAGACAATAGCTCAGTGAATTTGATTACTTGTTTCCATGGCGACGGCGAGAAAACAGGATGAGGGGCTGAGTGAACGTACAGAGTGATTGGGCTCGTGTTGTTCAGAGACTCCCTTAATTATCCACGATGAGCGAGGAAGATGTTTGCCTTAGAACGCAGTTCAAGGAATTTCCATCCAAAGTTATTAAAGGAGACGTTTGTTGGTAAATTGGAAAAACTAAAAAAGCGCTGGGACAAAGTCAGGAGTCTCTGAAGGTAGCTTTGCTGGGGACATTTTTGCATTGCTCTGACTGGACTGTTTAGTGAAATTATAGTTGTTCTAGGAATTTCGCTTTGTTAACTTCTCTTATCTTTTCTTTTACATTAATCATTAATCAGGTCTCGTACAGCCCTGGGCAAACTAAGGCCCAGGGGCCGGATGCGGCCCGTTTGGTGTTATAATCTGGCCCGCCAGACTTGTCCAAATTATACTTTTTATTTATATTATCCTTCTACCTTTTCCCTGCAAAGCCAGCATTTCCCCAATAGATGGCCTTGAAGAGGCTTAAAGCATTTTGCCTTTATTCAATACTTCACTCATCATTTATTTTAGTTCATAGAAATACTCGATCTTTCTGATCCTGATCTGGCCCGTGAGTCCAAATAATTGCCCAGGCCTGGTCTAGAAGGATCATCCACCAACAGCTGTTAGTGTCTCTTGAAAATGTTGCCTCCAGACATCAACTGTATGTATTGTCTTCTCAAAGTGAAACAATAATATCTAGTTTTTACTCGCAGGAACATAAATAATTATTTGTGCCAGTCATGAGTAGATAGATGAAGCATTTGAGCAAAGAGAAAATACAGTCATTGTGAAGAAAAGGCAAAATAATAATGAAAATGTGAACAATGAATATATTTGGACAAGTTTGGTGGACCAGATCAAAAATCCAAATGGGCCACATCCGGCCTGTGAGCCATAGTTTGCCCTGTCTGCTTTAATTTATCAAATCTATTCATTTTAAAGCCAAACTTTAGGTCAGTTGGAAGATATGCAAGAATTTCCATTCTTCTTTCATTCATTTCCATCCATCCATTACCAGGTCTTGAGGGCAGCAGTCTCCACCACTGCCACCCAAATCACACTGCTCCATACTGTCAGGCTTCCTGTGGGTGGTGAGCCCACTGGGTTTTATGGGTGTCAGGACGGTGCTGTGATCAGAGCACCTGAGTGGCAACCTGGTGGATTTGACTGCTGTGGCCACCACTGCCCCCTAGAGTTGAGTTTTATTGCATTAACGACGTATAGTTTTTCGGATAAGTCTATTTATAAATACATTGCGACCATTTTATAATCTTATGTGATGAGTGGAGAAACCTCTACCACCACATGTAACATGTCGGTGGGTGAAAGCCATAAACAAACATGTGTAGATCAAGTGTAACAGCACATGTTTGCATTGCCTTCAGCACTTAGGATAACGCCAACCCCTCCCACCCACACTCCGCAAACACACCCAGACCCACAACCCTTTGCACACACTCGCACTCGCGCACACAAACACAGCTGCCGTTCATCTGCTCTAACACACCGGGCTACACTCAGCCTTAGGACTCAGCAGGAAGACCAGACTCGATTTTATGACCCGCAGCACTAATGCTGCAGCAAAGAAATAGCTTTTAGGCAGAAAGAAAAACAACAACAACAACAACAACGGCTGAGAGTCAAACAAAGTGAGATGAGAGAAACAACCAGAGAGGAAGTCTGCAGGTCCACAGAAAGACAGACGAGAAGGTTAAAGAACAGTGAGGAATGAGCTGGTGTTGCTGGTGTTTCACTCCACCCATGAAACTGTTCTACCTGAATTAACCGTGCGTGTGTACGACGACCCATTCATGACTGGCACACACTGAAATCATTTTATATCATAAATGAGTTATAGCAGAAAATGGCAGACATTTTCCAAACCATGGCTCACGGTCCCAATGTGGCCAGTTGCAATTTTCATCTGGCCCACCTAACAATATTAATAATACTATTATTATTATTATTAATAATAATAATACTTACTACTACTACTACTACTAATAATAATAATTAATATTGAATAACATAATTAATGTTATATAATGACCACATTTTCCAGAATAGCAGAAAAAGGCTTGAAACATTTTGCACTCTGACCCTAATTGCATGACTTTTCTCTTGCAACTGCAACAACCATATGCTTCTGACAATGACAAAATTTTAGGACCCATGGTACTTTCACATGGTAGAATCAGACATCAGATATGGTTATTCGTGGCTACACACACTGCTGCTTGACCAATAGACAAGTTCTCTATTATTATTTTTAAGGTAAAATGAGTAATTGCATGTTATACTAGACATGGCAAACCATGGCCCATGGTCCCAATGTGGCCCGTTTGCTATTTTCATTTGGCCCACTTAACTTTTTACGAATAATTAATACTATCATTAAACTCCTGACTACAATGGCCAAATTTTCACAATTAAAAGTGTTAAAAAAAAATTTTCACATTTTAACCTTAATTGAATTACTCTGTCTTGTCATTTATCTTATCCGAGACAAATGCAACAACTATATCAACGGTTTCAAAATTCCAATAAGTTGAGGGCCACTGCCCCCACTGTTATTTCACCGCAGGCCGCATTAGCAGTTTATATTCAATACAGAAGAAAAAAATACAGAAGAAAAAATTGTGAAAATGAAATAAAAAATCTGTTTCCCACTGAAATGCATCACTTCAGATGAATCTTGTAATACACACATTCATCCACTGCAGTGTCTTTTACTGAGTTCATCCAACAAAACCATTTTCTCAACATTGACTTGCAGTAGAATCCTTCTATAAATCTTGTGGGCCCCGTTAACATTCAACTTTCACATCAAAGTGGGGGCCACAAAATATCGCTTCACGGGCCACAAATGGCCCACGGGCCGCACGTTTGATACCCCTGAACTATATGCTCCTGACCCATGCCAAAATTTTAGAACGCGTAGAAATACATTTTTCGGTGAGAAGAATTCCAGATCAACATGATTGGAGAAGAATCATTGTCAAATGGTTTCATTGCTGATTTTTGAGACTACCTCCATGTCCTCCCTCACTGCATCCATCAATCTCCTCTTTGTCTCCTACCTGGTAGCTCCATCTCTAGGATCATTCTTCTACCAATGTATCCACTG
>JAFBJS010026121.1:16236-39361 GCA_016785265.1 Paraplagusia blochii
GTCCAAACCATCTCAATCTGTCTTCTCTAGCTTTTTCTCCAAACCTTCCTGTCTGTGTTGTCCCACTAATCACCTCATTCCTGATCCTGTCCATCCTTGTCTCCACTGTTGCTGATGTCAGATATTTTTTTTCCTGCGGCTGCATTCATATCAACAGATGTTGAAACACACACTCTCTCTTAAATAAAACAAAAAAAAAATACCATAATTACCATTCTCATCACAGTCACTCAGTGTTAATCACGTGAGTGATAATTGCTTCATGAATATTTCAGGAGGAGACAGAACCCGTCTTACCCTGGGGTTGAAGTCGCCTACGTTTCAAGACCAACTGACCTGACCAACGACCTTCTCCCTCCGTGTCCTCCGTCCCTCAACCTTCACCTGAAGATTCAGCTCAGATCTGGAAATGAATATAATAACAATCTCGTTGGCAGAGAATGAAGTGGTTACGTACGACATATGCTCACATGACAGTGAGTAACGTGTGTGTGTGTGTGTGTGTGTAGGAATGTTGAATCACATGTGCGCACCCAAACCCACGTGACGAAACCTACCCCGTGTAGTAACATGGAACATCACTAACGATCTATCTGTCTATCCATCCATCAAATCAGTGTTGTTCCACTCACGAGCGATTTGATTGGCTGTAAACGGATAAAAAAAAAGAGGGAAATCGAGGAAATGAAATGAGATAAATATAAATGTCTAATGGGTCTATAAACACAATCCACTCAGTTGAGACTGTTACATTCAAAGACTTGATTAAAAGCAATAGCACAGCAGTAAAGCAATTGGCAATTATAAAAACACAACATTTCTCTTTGATTACGACCTGAGCAACCTGGCAATTTGTCTGTGTGTTGCCTCTGTTTCTGTGATAAATCTTCGTAACATAAAATAAAATCATTTTCTAAGTGGATATACTGTATGTACTGGCACTCGTGGTGCAGTGGTGGCTTAGTGGTTAAGGAAGCAGACTTAGGTCCAGAGGGTTTCAGGTTCGAACACACCAATGCCAACACCGAGTTGCGTGGCATCGTCCCTACACACTGCTCAACGGCGATGGGTTAAATGCAGAAATCTCATTACAGGATGGTTGGTGGTGGTTAAGGAAATGGACTTGGGTCCACAAGGTCCCTGGTTTGAATCCCCCTACCACCAAGTTACCACTGAGTTGCCCTGAGCATGGAATCGTCCCCACACACTGCTGCCTAGGCCTTGGCTCAGCTGGCTGCCACCCACTCACTACGGTGATGGGTTAAATACAGGCATAGGCATAATTTTCTGAAGGATACTCAAAGGGTTAAGTACATTTTTAAAAAAGTACTGAAAAGTACATTTGTATGTAGAAAAACGCAAACACACGGCCCTTTGCCTGTGACTCTGCTCGTTTCTCTCATGTCCATTTATCACCATGTCTCCTTCACGAAATCCATCACAAAAAAGCCTTTCTCCAAACTTATACTTTTCTCTCTTTTCTTCTCATTTGTTCTTCCGTGGCTGACATCCTGTCTCCTTGCTTCCTCCCTTCAGCCCATTTACCAAGTTTCTAAACTGGGAATATTTTCCATTGATAGTTCTGCAGCACCAACACTGAGGCAGGGTTGTGATTTATGGACTGGTGTAGCAGTAAAGATGAGGTTAATACGTGTCTCCGGATGTCTGAGCTTTGTTTTCATCTGCTCTCTGATCACCTGTAGTACATCACCCTGTTTCCGGAGACACAGCTGAAGGACAGGTGTAACTCTGGCGGCAAATTGGTCCTTGATCCCTGCCTTGTGTTCATGCTCGGATCATGATCCTTGTTTGGAATCATGACAAATGAGTTTGTAATAAAGAATCTGGTTGAGTTTTAATGTGAGCCCCTCACTGACTCTTCCCTCTTCCGTCTGCTTACTGCATTTAAACTACTTCGTAGTTCACACTGTGGAAGCTAGAGGGAGCTGTGTATGTTTGGCACCAGTGACTCAATCTCTGCCTTGTGAAAATAAAGAAAAAAATTAAAAAAAATCTATATATTCTCACAAAAACACACCCACATTCAGTTCAGTTTTTGTGAGTTATTCAATCTTTGCATGCAAAATACATTTACTTATACTTACCCTAATGGTAAATATATGTAAAGTTATTCTTCCCCTCTGAGCTTGACCCATATTTAGGGGGTTGCCACAGAGAATCAACATTTTCCATCTCACTCTGTCCTCTCTATCTTCTACTCTAACTCCACCTACCTCCATGTCCTCCTTCACTGTATCCATCAATCTCCTCTTTGTCTCCTAGCTGGTAGCTCCATCTCCAGGATCATTCGTCTTCCAATGTATCCACTGTCCCTCCTCTGAACATGTCCAAACCATCTCAATCTGTCTTCTCTAGCTTTTTCTCCAAACCTTCCTGTCTGCGTTGTCCCTCTAATCACCTCATTCCTGATCCTGTCCATCCTTGTCTCTCCTAAAGAGAATCTCAGCATTTTTAACTCCTCCACCTCCAGCTCTGCCTCCTGTCTTCTGCCTATTGCTAGTGTCTCTAATCCATGCATGGACAAACGTTATGCCTCGTGGGCCACGATTGGTCCCAAAAATTGACAAATGGACACAAATCAGAGCAGAATGATGAATCGTTCATTTGAGATAAATAATAACATGACATAATAATAATCATAATAATGACATGTTAAAGTTATGCATAAACCTTGAATCCTACACTAATAACCTTTATGACACCACCTACTGGGAAAATGCATTATTGCAGGGACAAGGTAGAACTACAATGATAATTCAAAACAATATTTAATTTGGACAAAATTGGCAGACCACATAAAAGAGCTGAAGGGGCCTCATCTGGGCCCCGGGCCTTAGTTTGCCCGTGCCAGCACTAAACCATACAATATGGAACGGTAAATATGAGAACATATGCATATTTTTTAATATACTATAAGTTTTATTAATATTTTTCTACCTAAAAAATCCCCAAATGTCCCCAAACATTGCCTTTCAACAGTCTCCATTCAAGGAACTGCGCTGAAAAGGTCATTTTTAACCCATCAGATTTGGAAAACTTTAGTTACATGTCTCCTTAGAACGTTGTCATTGAAATAACTATATTAAATGTGTACACACTAGCCTGAGGTTGTGGCTGAAACTCCCTCTGTGGCTTCCTCTCCGAGGGTAAAGGCAGTTAGGTTTAATTAAAAACACCGTCGACTGATATCAAGTTCATGAAAATCTCAGTCTTATGACAATTCATTTCCCTGCAAAATAAATTTACATGACATTATAGTATAATCTCAGCAGCATAGGGGATGCGCGTGCAGTGCATCAGCGGTTGTATCATATGTGATTTAACAGACGCCTCTGTCACAGGAGCCTCGGCGGCGGCGGCGGCTGGAGGAAGTGTGTTTGGTCAGCTTTATGAGTTTCTTTGTTATCTCCCCAAGCAGGTCGCATCGTGACACGGAGAAATATAAAATGCAAATTTATTCAGTGGAATTTCTATAGGTGCTGTAGTTATTTAATACACTGAAATATTACCCAGCATTCCTCCTTTATTACCGGCTGTGACTCTTGCACAAACACAAACTGGAACCAATTTGCAGAGTAATCTCCCTCTGAGGGAGCGCCACAGACGTTACACCGCTGACATTCTCCCTGTCGTCGTATCAGGCGGAGACATCGACCAGGGTTTGGACTCACATCCTCACATCAAATGTCTATTTTGATTGAAACAATAAAAGCTACCGGGAAAGAAATATTATTTTGATTGAATAGAAAAGACACTTCATTGCAGTGATTTTCAACCGATTCATTATTTAAAGTCAGTTTTTCTGTTCATTATGAATCAACTGATTTGTTGAATTTTTAACTTTATTTTTACTCAAAAGCTATTTTTTCCCTAATTATTCTTAAATAGAATAATGAAAAATAATTTTTGGTGATTATGCCCGTTTAGGTGCAAAGAGTCGGGCAGAAAGAGAAGAACCAGTTAGTAAACTTTACTGAGTTAACTAATTGGTGTGGTAGTTTGAGTCCCAGTCTTGCTGGATTGTGTTTGCATGTGTTCTTTTTGTAGTTTTTTGTGTTGTCCAAATACAGTAATCCATCCTTATGTCAAACTCAACCTCTGGGACTTGGTTGCATCATAAGTTCTCATGGCAAACATATGCATTTTGTATCATAGATTTTATGGGCATGGCCCTATCTGCTCTTACATGTAAGTCTCATAGAGGTAACGTTTTATCATGTCATAGCTGGACCAGACCTGGGTGAATATTTTGACTCCTGAGCAGTACTAAAAAGTTTTTTTTTTAAATTTAGATAAATGTTTAAGTTAGTAATAAGATCTTAAATGTTGAAATGCTATTTTATTTTTTTTTATCTAACCCACTGGGAAATTCTGGCACTGCAGAGAAAAGTTAGAAATATAATGAAAATATAGATTAACACAAGATTAAGACAAGTTTGGAGGACTTTTTCAAGTTTGGAGATAAAAAAGCCTCACGGGCTGCATGTGGTCCCCGGGCCTTAGTTTGCCCAAGTCTGTACCACACATACAAAGGAATCAAAAATCATGGTCCTATCTGTCCTTTTGTATTGTCAGAGAGTGTAAACATTAAGTTGAAAAGCAGATGCACCGCTAGGGAACTGAACCCAAGACGCAAAAATGGGAATTTTGCCTGACACTTTCCGCAGGCGGTATATTGTATCATTGTAATGTGAAATTTAATTTGTTTTCACCATCACGTAATGATAAACCTGCCTATCACGCTCATATAGTTTGGAGTGGGAGAGCGTAGGATTGGTCAACAGTGCAGAGGTGTTTTACAGAGTTATAAAAACACATACAATAATAAATGATGGGGAAAGGATGCTGTTGTTCATCCCAAGTTATTTTTGGAAAATTTTGCCTCTGCATTTAACCCATCACTGTATTGAGCAGGAAGCTAGCTGAGCCAACGCCCTGGGAACAGTGGAGATGATACCATGCTCAGGGCATCTCAGTGGTAACTTGGCAGTAGGGTGATTCGAACCAGGGACCTTGTCGACCCAAGTCTGTTTCCTTACTAGGCCACCAACACCAACCCTAATATAAAACATATATACATTAATTTGTTCCTACTTTGTGGATTTGCCTATTGCTAGTTGTTCTTAGAATGTTAGCTCTGCGATCAACGAGAGAAACCATTCATTTATCCTTATCCTTAGCTGTTACCTGGGTCCCAATGGCAGTCGGCACCACCCAACTCACATTGCACCATAGTGTGAGACTTCCGGTGGTTGGTGATGCTATGTGGATCTAGAAGGTTCTATGATCAGAGCACCTCAATGGCAGCTGGATTTGAACCTTGCGGACCCAAGTCGGCTTCCTTAACCACAAGGCCACCGTTGCCACCAACTGGGCCCACGGTATTTCAGTTTCTCTACCAGACATTGTTGTCACTGGTTTCAATCCGGCCCTCAAGCTGTGTATTTTCATTATTGTATTGTTTGCCAATGGTACTGTCCACTTTAACCTATTCTTCCTGACTGGAACACTGTGCTTCTCCAATAATGCTGAAAATCCATTTGTTCTAAATGCACCGGGCTGTATCTCTCGCTGTATAACAAGTTCTTATTTTGGGTCTTATTTCTGTCAGTCTGACTTCTCACCTCCTACTTCTGGTAACAACCAGGTGTTTTTACCCAAGGGAACTGTATCTCACTGGTTCTTATAACGAAGACAGAGTGTAAACCCCAGAGATGTTGTTGTTGGAGAACCTCTGCCCTGTAGATCATTAGCTTTAAAAAAAAACAAAAAAAAAACAAACCCTGATATTTAGATATAAGGGACTTCTCTACTGCCGTGTGATTGGCTAATTCCCAACTGCCAACCCTACAAATTACTTTTACCTTGACAATATCAAGAAGCCACGAAAACGTTCAAGCTTCGTCGGAAAAGAATCTTTAGGTGATATTTTCAAATTAACTCAGTCTCCAACTGAGCACGGAAACTGAAATCAACACCATCCTGGTTCGTTCTCACCAACCTGACACCAGATTGTCTCACACATGAAACTAAGATACAAGGGGTAAATAATAATAATTAAATAGTGATAATCATGCAACTTGTGAATTTCCATGTTTTCAGCAACTGGAACTTTTGTCAAATCAGGGCTTAAATCAGTCGAAGGAACGAAAACTTTTCGAAACTTTGGCCAATTTGCTTGGAACTGAACTAAAACCAGTATATTTTTTAGTTACGGAACAGAATCGCGTAGCCAAAAATAGAGGTAACCAGTTAATATCGTGTGTATTTTATTCTCTAAAAATCCCATCTAGACAGAAATCAAGATCTGTGTCAGGAACATCACTCTTGTGGTGGAACCCAAAAAAACAAAAACGTAAAAATACCATTTGTACCATCTGGTGACCCTAGAATTTTTTAGGAAACTAATGTCTCTGATTGGAGGCTATACAGAACTTTTAGAGAATGAAGTAGAATGAACCGGTTACCATGATTTTTTTTTTAATACACATGTATTTGTATTTTGTATCCTTTCCTACTTCTTACTGTATTATTAGAATTTCCATAGTATGATCTTTTATTGCATCTTTTATCATCATTATCACCTTTTGTCAGGGTTGAACGGATGGAACTATTCCCGGCGATCATCAGTCCTGGACGCTGGACAGTTTTCCAGTCCATACACACTTGTACAGTCTGTCCACTTGTACTAATCATTATTTTTGGACAGCCACCTGGAGTGTGGTGAGAAAACCCATCCACGCAGAAAAACCAACAGTGCACTGGGATTGAACCAAGGTTTATCAATATCCATATCCACCCTTGCATTGATTCAACTTTATTTATTCACAGTTCCACCAGTGTGATGTAACAACATGTACCTTGTTGCTGGTATTCTGCTGGTGTCTGTACAAAGGCTTCTCTGTGCTGCTCTCTACAGTCACACCACTTGCGAAACCAGCTGGCTGTGAATGTTAATCCACTAAACGCGATTTTCACAGTTACAGCCGATGTCCAGGACATTGAAATGCTGGAGTCCACTGCTGTGGCTTAACATGTTGAGTGAATTCAGGGAGATCTAAACTCTCTTGCTTCTGGATTACAGAACCAACACACCCTGAGGATAATCCCACAGCGCAGAGGTACGAACGCTAATGTTACGAGCTGTTAAAATTAAGGATGGCATTTTATATCCCTTAGGTTTGCTGTATTATATTGACATTTATGCAGATACAAGAGTACAAATACAAAGACGTTTTATTTTATAAATTGGTTTTTGCAGTAATATAAGTTAACAAATGATAGCCGAGCTTTCCTTTATTGAAATATGTTGGAATGCATAGGAATTTTAAGAAATATTATAGGAAATATTCAGTATTCAAGTTTGTCTTTACCTTCAAGACGTTCAGAATTTTATTTTGAAACAATGTTTCGCCAAAAAAATCGCACAAAAATCCCACTTCTCCATTCTTTGAGCCTTCCTGTGGGTTGGGGGAACCCAATGCGCCGTTGTCATTTGGGGGCAATGGCGACTTCATGGGTAAGGAACCGAATTCGTGGCAACCTGAGAGCAGGTAGTCTAGATTCTGGAACCTTGTGGACCCTAGTCTGCTTCCTTCAATGCTAGGCCACCAGTACGGCAGATTGTAAAGATTGATACTAATAAATCAATCACTTTTAAAGAGGCTGGAGAGTTTTGTTGAGCAACTGGCCATTTAGTTTTTGGAAAACGTTTCCCCTCTCACCTAAGAGGATTCTTCAGTTTAAATTGTTGGGAGTGGGGAGTACCAGAATCCATTTTGCATGACTGAGGAGAAAAGGGTGTTTCAGATCCCTCCTGTTGGGTGGACCTGGGTTCCAATGTGAAGGGTGATACCAGGGTGGGTATTGATGGGTCGTTACAGTCATTGTTGGCGTGGTTTTGGTCACAGGGTTATTTGATGTGTGAAAACAGTTCCTGAGGGGGGAATCTTTTGGGTTCTAAAATCCATTCCAAAAGGTTCTTTTGGGTACAGTTCCCATCCCTCTGTATTTGTATGTTAGGTTGTGTCTCATACCACTTCCTGTATTGAGGGATGGTTTTTCCAGGTTGACAAAAATGACTTCTATCACCTCTGTCAAACCATCTGTCTTTCCTGGCCAAAATCTGGACATTGTGGTGGTTAAAAAGAGTGATTTGTAGTCCTCAAATGTAGGTGGGTGACTGAGTCCTGACCTGAGGAGTTAGCTCCCCTGTGTTGGGCCATGTGCCTGTGTAGCGGCTGCTTGTTCTCCCCAATGTAGAGGTCTGGACACTCCTCACTACACTGAATGGCATAAATCACATTGTCCAGCTTGTGTCTCGGAATCATGTCTTTGGGATGAAACAGTGTCCGTCCTGCGGGCCATACAAAATCACTTGGTGGGCTAATTTGGCCCATAGGCCTTGAGTTTGACACATATGTCATAGAGTATTTAGGAATGGCTAATTTAAAGTAATCAGAAAAGTAACTGGATTACTTTGGAAGTAGTCGGGTAATCTATTACAAATGACTATTTCCAAGCAATTTGCCCAACGTTGCTCAGACCTTAGGGAGATTAAAGAATATCTGTGTGTCACAACACCGAAAACCAACCAAGGAAAAACAGAAACTGAACACCTGAGTACTTGTTGGCTAAAACGCCCTGAAGCCACTTCCCTTTGAAGCACCATCAGAGAGTAGGCCATGGTTGGAGCAAAGAAAGCTATTTGTTTCATCTGTCCTTGCAGCTCCCGGCCATTTATCACACAGGAAAGTCCAGGCAACTTCTAATGCACATCCAGTGCACACAGCACCACACGTCCCCGGCCTCTATGTAGGTGGGCAGCAATTCATGTGTGTTAATGGAAACCACACAACGTTACACACATGTCGGGCCAAGGAAATGCTTTCCTCTCCATGGACCAATCACCTTGACGTTCACCTCTCCCCGCCTGTTCCTACTTTCTGTTTCTGTTCTATTTCTGTCATTACTCAAAGTTTGCAGGGTCAGAACAATTGAACCAGCTGAAAGGGACACGTTGTCCTGCTGTGGCGGACATGAATTTAAGTAAAGAGCCAAAAGAAAAGAGCTAAGAAATAAAAATATAATTTTGCCGCAACAAAGGTGGTGGAGTTAGGAAATCTATTTCTCACAGCTGAGGCTGCAGACAACAGCAGTGACGAGCTCTGTTTGTGTTTGCCATGACACAACGTCTCGTGTGTTTTCTCTCCAGCATAATTCGTGCCCTGCCTCTTTCCCAGGCTCATTTCAGAGCCTTTGAGGCAACGCGAGAGAGGAAATTGTTGCGGAGTAAACAAGTCGCAACGCATCAGTGGTGCATTAATGTGTTTCTAATGACCGTATACAATGAGAAATCCTTTTATATTAGGTCCAAGTAATTAATAACGAGAAAGGGGGGGTGGAAGTGGAAATGAGCAGCGAAACAATATGAGGTGCACTTGCCTAACAAGCCCACAATATGGATTTATGCAGAGACATTCCTGTGACTGAAATACAGATAGTGCAGCCCTGAGGCCTGTTTGATGCCGAGTGAGATAACAGAAATCCAAAATTATCTTCTGACTGTAAGCATTTGCTGGTGATTCTTTGAAGCATTTGAAAGTGTCTGAGATAAATTTCCCACGTTGAAATGCAATTCAGAAATAAATAATCGTTAAAGGTTTAAGAGTTATGTTAGGCAACTGGACATTTATTTTTTTGGAAGTCTTTCACCTTTTACCCAAGAGGCTTCTTCAGTTCTGTTAGTGGGGAGTAACAGAAGTTCTTTCCTGTGAGTGAGGAGGAAGGGGTGCTTCAAGTCCCTCCTGTTGGGTGCACCTGGGGATACCTGTGAAGTGTGGTACCAGTCATTGGGTGGGTATTGGTGGGTCGTTACCGTCATTGTCGCAGTGGTTTTGATCACACAGTTCGAAATCGGTTGTTGGGAGTGGAATCTCTTGGGTATTGTCCCCAAAAGGGCTTTGTAAGTGGGTGAAAGGTTTGGTTCTCAAACTTTGAACGTCTTGGTCTCCAAAAGAGTGGTTGGTAGCCTTCAAGTGTACGTGGACGGCTGAATCTTTACGTGAGAAGTTAGCCCTCCTGTGTTGGGCCATGCGCCTAAGTAGCAGCTAATTGAATTAAAGTACATTTATTTCACATAATTTGACTAGTTCTACCTAATGGTATTTAAAAGCAAGATATGTTCCTAGATGCGAAACCAACCACTAGGGGGCACAAACCAGTGTTTTTTTTAGTGCCGATCCCAAGCCCGGATAAATGGTGAGGGTTGCATCACGAAGGGCATCCGGTGTAAAACTTTGTCCAAATCAAACATGCTGGACAACAAAATGTGTAATTGTTGACTCGTTGTGGCAACCCCTGAAAAAAAGGACAAACCAAAAGTAGAAGATACATCCCTAGATGTAGAATATGATGCATTGAACTTAAACTGCAGCTGTAGTCCATGTCACTTTTGAGTGTTTTTCTTATAATTATTGGACAAAATGTGCAGAGATATTTACTGAACAAAAGAATACTTAACCATACATGTTTATTTGTGCAGCTTAAATCTGTTTTAACTTCTTTTACCTTTTTTTTTTGGTTGTCTTAATTAAACGTCCTTATGATAAATGATGAATAAATGGTCCTTTTTGATCATTTTAAAGTTAATTGTTAGTGAGATTCAGTCTGGGTCCGACATGAAAGGGTCTTTGGCCCATTTCTGGCACCCAGCCCCGATGTTTAAGCCAACTGATTTAGAGAGAGAGAGAGAGCTGTTCAAATGTTCCTTGGCCAAATGAGGTTTGGTTCTCTGCAGTCACTTCTCTGTATCTGTGCAGCCCCTGAGGCCACTTCATTTCCCTGTGTTTGTTTGCAGTGACGGCTTTTCGTGGCTTCTCATTTAGATTTACAGGTTGATTAAACACTGCTGTTGGCTTTGATGTCACCTTTGCATGACTTACTTCAAACCTACTGCATTTTCTGCACCAATTTGCTTCAGGCTGTGACTCGGGCCGATCCTTATTTCTTGGCCCCTGGACTGAAGCTAACAATAGCCCTTCTGTGCTCAACACTTTATGCCCATTTATTCAACAAAAAGAACATACGTTTTGTGTTTATATGAGATTAGGACAGTTATTATCATTGCCAACACCTGGTTATGGAAAAAGACAAGCAGCAATCGAAGTGTTGCAAGGAAAGGAAGGTTGTGATCAAAATATTGATCGCGCTCGATTTCTCTCGGCATGAGTGAACAAAGTCTCATCGTGTGCGGGCTACGTGAGCATCTTCGTCACTACAAATGATATGTGCGCTTGCGTTACAATGATGCAACAAGATGGCAACCAGCAGCGATGAAACGATGTTAAAAGACAAATTCGTGGATCTTTTGCAAGACCATCCTTGTCTGAAAAATATTCAACAACAACAGCAGCAACAAACAACAGAATTCTCATCGTGTGCGGGTGTACTATCAGCCCGCGCGGATGGCCCTGAGCAATTGGCACGTGGCGAATCCTCCCAGTGTGCGCCAGGCTTTAGTGCCAACCAGGCAGCTAGTGGATTTGAACCTGAAGCCTTATGGAACCAACTCCACTTCCTCAGCTGCAATGTCACCACTGCCGCCGGACTAGGGAGTTCTTCACAGTCCTTATATTATATGTATTTTAGTCAATAAAAAGACATTTTAGTTTTACTGGGCAATCATACCAAGGTGGTCGTTGGTGTGGATCTCTAGGGTTCACCTTTAGGGTAAGGTCTATTTCCAGTTGGGGTTGATGACACCTTCCAGCGTGCCCACCCAAGAAGACACAGGGAACTAATGCTATTCAATGTGATATGGATGGCAGTCTTGGAGACTCCTGCCTCCGCCTGCCTGTATAATGGACAAGTGAGTAAAAATGGGGAAAATAAACTCTCCAATTTTCTATTTTAGCCTGTATCTCGTTTTCTGTAATTTCATCGGTCACAACATCTTTAGTCCAAGTCTGTTCTAAATTGAAGAATAATAACAAAATAAAACCCCAGTCTCCACAGGAATCCTTTGCTCAAAAAGGATCTTCTCAAGATTTGTCTTCCGACTGCCTTTTACTCTGAAGATAGAATCAGAGGAAAGGTTTGGAAACACTTCTGACTTTCAACCTCTTCTGACTTGAAGGATGTCGACTTGTGTTTTTGTGTAGCTGCCATGCTGATGTATTGCATTATGGCATGGTATGGAAATAGCATTATTCCAACTTCGGATGACCCCAGTCAAGGAATTAAAAGTATTCCCGAGGGCTTTCAACCTGCCCTGTTTGTAAATGAGGAGAAGAACATTAGTGGACGTCTTCAACACCTCCAGGTCTTGGCAGGTTGTGGACCTTGACTGACAGCTGAAGTTTCCCAGTTGTATCTAAACTAGAGAGAAACATGAGAAAATGCTCTTCACGTATGCAGGGCCGGTGAGAAGCTATCAGCAGGCAGGATGAAGGGCTGAGTGATCCCCCAATGGATGTGGAATTCAGGGAATTTGCAGTCAGCCCTTTGGTCAGAGCTTTCATTCTGCCGGGCCTTGAAGGAGAGAAGTGAAAACCTGGTTCACAGAGGCAACAATGCAGGAGTCGCACAGTAGAGAAGCTTCTTTTGACACAAAGTTTCTTCAAATCTGGGTCACCTCAAGGAGGATTCACAGGAGTGAAAATCTTTTAAAAAATCCAACAGATTCCAAGCTTCAGGAGCAATAATGATAATAGCACATAGAGTTATCATCAGTAAAAATCATGAATACTATCACCATGACGATAAAGTTGAAAAACCATGGATGGAAATTCTGATAAATCTGACCGTCAATTTATTTAATTTGAGAAGCACTTTGGCGTACATACCTGCTGAAAATGGAAATTTAATTTTTGACATTTTCAGAGGAGGGACAGTGGATACATTGGTAGAAGAATGATTCTAGAGATGGAGCTACCAGGTAGGAGACAAAGAGGAGATTGATGGATGCAGTGAGGGAGGACATGGAGGTAGTTGGAGTCAGAGTAGACGATGGAGAGAACAATTGGAGATGGTAAAAGTTGACTTCCAAAAGGAAAAAGTGTTGCAACGTCCAAAGGTACATTTGTTTCTGGGTGGACAATTGTCCAGCACATATACACTTTAAATTCCGACTGAATGTGTCAGCAGCATGAATTGTGCGAACAGAAATGGAAGCTTGTGCGCACAAACCTGTCAAGTGTTTCCAAATAAGTTCCACCTTTTTGACAAATGCTCTGGATTGTCTTTTATTGGGTTTTTCAACACATCCATCCAAAAAAAAAACCCAAAAACAAACCAATACAAAATTCTAAAAAAAATATCATTTATTATTTTGGGAAATAAGAAATGTTGGTAAAAAATAATAATTAAGTTCTTAAATAAGATAATCACAGATTTATACACTGCTAGAATTGCACACACACACAAAAAAATCCTTAATCCTTAGCAATAATAAGAAAAGTACATACAGTTATTATGGGTATTATCGATGAAAATAATGAATACTTGACTATAAAGTTGCCAAACAATTCACAGAAACATGGATGGAAAATATCAGTTTCTGGAGGAAAAACCAAACCTGACAGTCTATTTATTTTAACTTGACTAGCACTTTAGCATACGTAGCCGCTGAAAATGGAATTCTAATTGACATCATCAGGTTTTACCTCATATTTCATCATCTGCAGAACCCATATTTTGTTATTGTGTTGAAGAACTCACCTGCTGGTTTGAAACCTCTTGTCGGCTTCATATTCTATTTTCTACTTGGAAGTTTACGCGTGTGCGGAACGTCTGCAGTCTGACAAGACGGCCTCCCTTGTTTCCCCGCCGACCCCCAAACATCCCACTGTAGACTATCAGCGCTTTCCATCAGGAAGCTATTTGCTGCTAACAAGTCTACAAGCTGATGCCTCAGCTTTGTTTGTTCACTTTTCTCTGACTGGCAATATGGCTGCTGACACTGCTCTGCTTTTTTTTTAATGCCGGTTTCTGTTCTTTTCTCTCTGGCTGCTTAATATATTCTGCTGTTTGCTGTCATCTCTGCAAATGTGCAATGTTGACTCCCCCCCGTCTCCCCTTCCTGTTTTCTGTTGTTGACTCTGCTGCAAAGGTTTGGTTATTTTTTTAGGGATTAGAAGCAAGTTTAAAAGCAGCTAACCCTCCCCTTTGGGTGAAAATCATCATTATCTCCTTGGTCGTCGTCCGCTGCGGGTTTTTTTCAGTTAGAATAGAAACCTCTGCCGCTGGTGATGGCTGAGCGCCAAAGATCTTGATCTTCAGTCAGCTCCTGCCAAGATCAACGGTCAACACGAAAGGGCTTCCCGTCTGGTTTGACTAAATCTTTGTAATAAAGATGAGGACGACAAACAGGCTGGAGGCTTAGTGCCAGTTCTCTGCGTAGTGAGTCCTTCAGGAATGTGCTCAACTCCCATGTGGAGAGCATGGCCTGTCAGTCTGAGTCGTCGGATGCGGAGGAGGGTGAACATGTCAGCTGAGTCAAAGAGTTCCAAAAGAGCTGCGTAGGTGACAAGATCCTGCCATTTCACGCCAACAAGGTTAGGTAGACAAGAGAAGTGAGAGGAATTCAGATAATGCTCCTGTCTGCAAAAAGACTAACTGTCGTAAGAAAAGACCTGGAGGAAAGTATGAAAGGGTTTTACGGGGTATGTGCAAGTCCAGCAAGACAGTAAGTGTGCTGTGTTGGAGTGACTGATGGGTTCTGAGGAAGGGGTGGGCTTAGCATGCTGGGATATCATCTCCGATCAGTCTTCCTTTGGTATGTTAATGAACAGATTGGCAGACAGGGTCAGGCAGGGGGCTCCATCGACCATGGAAGTACGGAGACTAATAAGCAGTTGGAATAAAATCCATCCAAGAAGAATCACGTGCGTAAATAAGTTATGTGAGAATTCCTTTCCAGTTGCATCCATTGATCCATCAACATTCCCTTATCCATGGCAGATACCAGCAGTCTCCGCAACCACCATCCAAGTGCGCCGTACGAGCACGCGGGTAGAGGGCCTGCTAGAAGGCGCCAACTCCCATAACCAGGAGGTGAACTCAGAGAATCCAAAGCAATGACGAATCAATATGGCACCATTTAAGAAATTATTCTTTTGCCACTTTTTTTTTAGCTTCCTGGCTGTTTTTCAACCTGTGTTGCTCGAGGTATGTCGGATTTACTGAAACCTACACTTCATAGGGTGATTTTTACATCCTTTAAGACTAAATTTCTGTTGCTAACGCAGTTTTTTTCCGCTAAAGTTGTTCAGAAATCCGATCCCCCCTTTCTTCAAGTCATTCAGAGAAACTTACAACTGGAGGTAGCATGATAACGAGAGAGTGGCCACTGTGTCTAAGCACCGAAGGGGTGACATTGAGTAGATTCTGTGAAGCTCTGGAGCGATACGGACTTACCACCTCAGTGAAGTGCTCCAGCCATGGAAAAGCGGAAGAAATCCTCTTTCTCCTAGTCCTTAACACGATACTCAGCTGGCAGTACTACAAGGCTGGGATAAATGGAAGTACATCAGAGTGGAAGAATGAGATTACCCTGGTTGGGATTTGGAATGGTTTGAAATGCTGAAGGTGAGAGCACAGATGAAGTTCTCACCTAAGCCTCCCCTGGCTGCGGCAGCAGAGAGTCAGCGAAAAATGTGAGGAAAAGCCTGAGATTTCGAAAGTTCCCCCGTTGAGGAGATTGACGAAGACTTTCGGAAGACTGTTTGCATGTGTGTGTATTCTGTGTGCTGCTGTGTATTCTTGTGTTTCAAACTGAATAATTGTTATGCACTTCTACGTGATATAAACGTTCGGATGGGAAAATGTGCAATTACTTATGCACAATTAGACTCTCCACATGTTCCATTAGATATTCCCCGGATAGTTCACGCAAAACACTTAAACAAGCAGTTTCCCTTGTTTTCGGCTCATTTCATAGACCAATTAAGATGCCCTGTGAACCTTCCGTTATCGAGGTTTTGTCAAGTGCAGTTCTGCGGGGCTCATTTCTATAGCAGGAGCATGTGGAGCCTTCGCTCTGACCTCATGACATTGCTGCCGGTGCATCTGGGATGAGCAAATGGCCAGGTTGGCATATTTTAGAGAAGGCATCTACCGCTGCACCCTAATGAGAACTGGCCCAGACTTCTCAACCCTACCAAACAGAGCGTCATTAATTTTTTAACAACTCCTCAGCTTTTGTCTCTGACGTGACGTCTCCATTCAAGTTTTGGTCTTTTGAAGAAACAAAATGCCGATGGAGCAGGTTTATTTTAAAAAACTGCTTCCTGTGAGAAAAGTCATTCCAACCATCCTTGAAAAAAATTGTCTTGAGATTTGAAATGTTATACAGCTGCTATTTAAACATAGATATAACAACTTTGATTAAGAGCAGGGGTCTCTAACGCTAATAAGCTGAGGACCACCACCCACGCTATCATTTCACTGAAGGGATGCGTCAGCTTTCAGTGTTCAATACAAAAGGGTATCTATGTATCTTTGTATCAGGGTTTTGAGAACTATAGGATTTACCATAAAATATGTAGAACAAATCTATAAAATATTATTATAAATTCAACTTTCACATCAAGGTGGGGGCCGCAAAATTATGGAGCCAGAATAGTCTCAAAAAGAACACGCACGTAAACACAGATCTGCGTGCGTATTCTGAGAAGAGCACACAAAGAACGCTTCACGTTAAAATACGTTTGTGAATTGTGGTACGCGAATGCAAATCGTGCGTTTAATTTGTGAAACTACGGCCACACAAATTTGTATTTCTGAGACTCGTCTTACGCCGATCACACGGAAGGTCCCCACAAGAGCCCGTTTGTGACGTCATTAAACTGCGCCCAAGAACCAAGTTCATGTCCTACAAAAATCGCGGCAAAAGCGAGCGTTTGAGTGTAAGTATGTATTTTATCACATGATACTTACACTTGAATGCTCGCCATTATTGTAGGACGTAAACTTGGTTCTTGGACTCAGTTTAGTGACGTCACATACTGACCCTCGTGGGGACACTGACGTGTCATTGGCTGCAAACGAGTGAAACTTCTGATTGGCTGGTGACGGAGTGAAGTAGCAAAATTAAGCTCACAAATCTGGTCGGCATAAAACGAGTCTCAAAAATACAAATTAGCGTGTGTGTAGTTTAAAAAATTAAAAGCACGATTTGCATGCGCGTACCACGATTCACAAACGTATTTGGAAGAATTCATAACCGTATTTTGATGTGTGAGGCGTTGTTTGTGTGCTCTTCTCAAAATACGCTCGCGAATCCGTGTTTACGCGTGTGTTCTTTTTGAGACTATTCTCCATACAAAATATCGTTCCATGGGCCGCAAATGGCCCACGGGCCGCGACTTTAAGAGCCCTAATCGAGATTATTCAAAAATTCCCCCTAAAATTACTGTATGAACATGGACTTTGTTCTTTTCTAACTTTGATTAAAATGATTTGATGATGTGTACAGTTTAGTGCAGTGCACGACAACAACAATGTTTCTGATCAGACAACAGAAGCGAATTAACTGATTTATTATCTTATTTGTTTTTGTTTTGGGCATTTTTGGTAGAAGAAATGATCAAGTTGACTGATGGCTTTGTTTATTTGGTTTATTCAGCATAAGTTTGGTTTATCGAGCCTGTCGCAAGATGTTGAAAAAAAAAAAACAGCCGAATAAATTATTCTTTTGGGTATTTTTGTGTCCTCATCGTTAGGTAATCAAATTTGCCAGATTGTTAGAATTTATTAGATCTTACAAAGCTAGACGACGATTAATTAAAAGTTTACTGATTTGCCTCACAACTAATTTGGAAACTAAAATTTACTTTTGTTGTTTCGGAAAATCTCAACGTTTTGCCACTGCAGCAGAAACATCTCAATTCACTGCAGTTCCAAACAGGACCAGCTTGAAAACCTAATGGCAGCCTAAAATAGATGAAGTACAATTTCATCTAACACGATTTGACAGAATGTGTTCTGGCATATGTTCTTTAAAAATAAAATGTATTTTACAGTTCGATTTAGTTTGTTTTCGAGGCAAAATACTGCACTCAGAGTCCAATCTGGGATGGAAAAAGCCTGGAGGAATAAGAAAAATAAATATGAAACAGTGTAATTTTGGTTTAAAAGCCCAAATTTGAACCACTTCAGCTTGGATCCATTTCGCACAAATAATAATTCGACAGCATCGCAGTTAACATTGTGATCCCTCTTAATCTTCTCAGTTGTTTTTTAAATGTGTAGTTCATTTCAAATGAAGTGATTGCAATCATGCACAAGAGGCAGTATTTTCACAATAAAGCGTAATCACAGAGATGTAGCGGTTTCAGAAAAACAGCGCTAATGAAGCGGTAATTTCCTACAATTAGAATGTCTGTGGATGTTCTCGATGAGTTTGACCTCCATAACGGAGTCAAACTAACTGATGCAAACTATTTGTTTTCATTCAGAGACAGTTTAATGATAGTGTTGGACGATACCAGATTACCTTCTTATGCAACTAGCAGCTAGTAGATGGAGTTAGGGTGAGGGGTTGGGTAATCTCTTTATCCAACATGGATTCTATAATTCCACTGGTATCTGTGTGTGGATAATGTGTTTTGGAAATAATGCTGTACTTTGTCCTTGCAAATTGTAAAACTATGTTGTTACTCCCTGTATTGAACGAAAACGTTTGGAGAAGAAGCTAGAGAAGACAGATGGAGATGGTTTGGAAATGTTCAGAGGAGGGACAGTGGATACATTGGTAGAAGAATGATCCTAGAGATGGAGCTACGAGGTAGGAGACAAAGAGGAGATTGATGGATGCAATGAGAGGAGGACATGGAGGTGATTGGAGTCAGAGTAGAAGATACAGAGGACGGGGAAGATGGAAAGCGTTGATTCCCGAAAGGAAAAAAAAAAAAAGATCGGTATTGCAAACACGACGTGGTTCGCTATAAATTTTTGTTCCTGAGTGGACGATTCAGGGCACTTGCCCGGCGCGGGTACACTTCAAATTCTGACGGAATGTGTCAGCAACGTGAAATGTGCGAACAGAGATGATCAAGATTGAAAACGTTTCCAAATACATTTTTAACATTCATTCATTCATCTTCATCTGCTTGTCCGTTGCCGGGTCGCGGGGGCAACCTAGTACCACCCAAATCAAATTGCACCATACTGTGAGCCTTCCTGTGGGTGGTGAGCCCACAAGAAGTTATTTGGGTCGGAATGGTGCTTTGCTCAGAGCACCTCAGTGGCAGCTGGTGGATTCGAACCTGAAGCCCTGCGGACCCAAGTCCACTTCCTTAACCACCCGGCCACCTTAACCACATCCGACCACCTTAACCACACTGCCACACCTTTTTAACAAATGCTCTGTATTTTCTTCTTTCGGGGTTTTGTCATATCCCCCAAAAACCATGCAATTCGTTAAAAAAAAGTCTAATTTTTATGTTTGGAGAAAGAAGGTGATTACAGATTAGCACATTTCCAGAATTTCACAAAAAAAAAAACAAATTCATATAAGGAGCTTCATGAATCACACTTATTACAGCGTCTTTAGCTTCATGACTTAGATGTCATATAATATTTTCCACTCACTGATAAACTCTCTCAACATTGAACACCACACTGGCTGACATTGCCACAAGCATTGCGATGATATTTCATTAAAGAACACGATCAGACTGGATGACGACAGGGGAGCCTCGGAATCCCAGTTCCGAACTAAAGAATTTAGTTAAAATTAATGGATAAGAAAGTCAATTAACTAGATCAGAACACTCAATCAATAGCTTAATTACAGGCAATTTAATACCTTTAATGCTTCAGTCGGAATTGATTCCATTTATTATGCAGCTCTGAATTCATCAAATGTAACGCGGGTGGTGTAGGTAGAAGCCTGGATGTGTTCGGGCGGAAATTGTTTAAATTAGAGCAGACAGAACATTAGGCTTTAAGGAGTTTCTGTCTTTGTTAGAGAATAAATGTTTTAGGAGGTGATTCGGCCCAAAACTCTGATTTTTATAAATATTATTCTCTCTTTAAGTAGTTCAGCAGTCCAGCAGCTGTCACACTGTGTTTTTTTATCCATTTTTTTTTTACCTTTCATAATTGTCCTTTTCGTTCCTTTCTTTCTTTTTTTTTCCGAGTCAATAAATCACGGCTGAAGCGTAGAATTAAGCCAGGTTTCGTTTCCACTGGTGATCAGCAATTTTACCCAGTTCACCTGTGGTGTGACCTGCTGTTCAGGCAGTTCATGAGCTTCACCTGTGCTTCGCTGCAGCTGAGTGTAATCAGCCTGAATGGGTAGGTTATATAAGCAGTTGGTGCTGTGTTCAGTTTGGGGTATGAATGTTGGAGAGGGTGCATGTTGGTGCTGATGATTTGTGGGGTGGTGTGTTGTGGTGAAATCTACTGCAAGTTTCATTTTTTTTGTTTTTGTTTTTTTTTTGCATTGATTAAGGTGCTGTAAGATTTTATTTTGGTGCAACAAATGATTCCATCAGTCATTTCTGCATAAATTGCAAGTCAAACTCCATGGGCTTTTTCCTGTGTTAGTATTGTTCCCGTTTCTGGCGAAGGAACAATCTCTATTCATTCATCTATCCTCTTCTTGTATGGATGCTTGTCTGTTGCTAGGCTGCAGGTGGCGCCGTCACATTGCACTGTATTGCGAGCCTTCCTGCGGGTGAGCCCACAAGAGGCCATGTGGGTCAGGGTGGTGTTGTGCTTAGAACACTTCATGGGCAACCTAGCAGCTAGTGGACTCGAACCTGAAACCCTGCTGACACAAGTCTGCTTCCTTAACCACTAGACCCCCGCTGCAGACCTGGAGCAATCTGTACTGGTCTCACTTGTGCTGCAAATTATTTTTTGTTGTAATGGATAATGCGTTTAATTATAATGGCAGTGTAAACAGGAAGTTCTTACGTATCCGACATTGGCAGGTTCAACAGCAACAGGTCTGAATATTAAATACAGAGCTCAAACAGCAGCCCTCAAAAATTCCGTTTGCAAGTTATGGTTGAGTCATAGAAACGTCAGCAGTCTTCATAGACTACAGCTGAACTGAACTTCATGACACAGAGCAACCTGGCAACGATTTTTTTTTTTTTTTTTTTTCCTTCTTTAAAGGCTGCACTTTTTTGTGAACTCTGTGATTCACCACATTTTATGGCCTCAATATTGAACCAGATCCATCTGTGTCTCCATCATCACTGTCGGCCTATTCTGTCTGTCTGTCAGAAACTTCCAGACGATAAATCCCCAGATCCAGCTGAGACGACACATTACATTGATCTGAAAGTTCATAGACGATCAAACAGTCATGGCCATTTGATTTCCATTTATAATGCAGCAGCCCCTGACTGGCTTCTCCGATAATTCAGCGGCTCTGAAGTCTCTGTTCCCGTGTCACATCGTCTCTAAAAATACATACAGCAGAACGGAGAGACAGAAGGACGGGCTGGTAAATCACATATAGGACCAAACCATATTACCATCATGTAGAGACATATACAGAGGGTGCTTCACTTGCGTCCAAGTCCCATTCCTATGATGTGGTTTTTTTTTTTTTTTTTTTTTTTTTTTTTTTTTTTTTTTTTTTTTTGTTGTTAACGTACAAAACAAATGCAAATGTTACAATATTGAATCTATCTGTGAATCTACAACACAGGTGTCAAACTCAGGCCCAGGGGCCAAATCTGTCCCGCAATGTGTACCTGGATTGGTCCACCAATATATATAGACCTTAAATGCTGTTGATTTGTTATATTACTAATGCATTCTTATTGTTCTAGCATGTAAATTTTGTTAACTAAAGAAAAATTTACATTAATAAAAAAATTATATGAACGGACAGAATAAGGAACTGATGTGTGAATCGTTTCTAATGCAATTTCTCATGTGTTGATAACATCAGGCTTTGGCTGTTCCTGATCCAGTGTTTCCATAAAAACATATATATTCAATATTGGAACAAATGGGGAAAAAAATGCACTTTTACAGTCTACTTATCTTTCTATCAATCTCTATCTTGCTGTGGTGAATTAAGTGATTTGTGTCAAAGTATTGTACACCTGATTGCAAAAGCATAGTTAAATACATTTTCCGTGCTTCCTCCGGGGAAAATCTTAGCATGATGCTTGATTGCAAAATGCTGCCCATTCCATGATTCAAGATCTTTGTGAACTGACCTTGTGCATGGGTTTTTGAGAAGCTGTTTTGTCTGATTCACTTTGGATCGTGACGCCTTAAAAGTTGACTGACATATTTGTTGGAGGCAACTGGGTGTCTGCTTGCTAACCTTTACCGTGGCAATTTTCAGACTGTGTTAGCCTTTTTTTTTTTTTTTCGTAGTGATGTAAGATGAATCCTCATGAGGCATCGGACCACTTGAGGCAAGTGGTTTGCGAAAGGGTTAATTTCTCACGACACCACCTACTGGCCACGTGAAGAATCCAAGACTACTTTATTATTTATTTATTTTTTGTCTGTTTGGAATGACTGAGTCAAAGTGGATGACCAAATATATTGTACATGAAAAAATGTGTGGTAAAGTTTTAGAATTTTTTTGGTGCGTGTATTTTTTTTTTTCCCCAAAATGGTAATATATCAGACAGATTTTATTCTTTTTTTTTTTTTTTTATGCAGAAGTGAGTTTTAAATTTTTTTTTTTTTTTTTTCTTTTTTTAGTTAAACAATTTCTTTTTTCCTCTCTCCCTCTCCTAAACTCAACAAACTATCTCCAAATATATACGCTTCGTTGAAATGCCCCTGTCATTGCTCGACACATGCTTCGAAGCCTTGGCACATCTCGTAATTTCACTACTTTTTTACGATTCAGCCCAAAATAATGTGGTTTTAACGTCCATACTCTAGTTTTTACTTGATTTTGTAAAAGCTCTGCTGCTATATCCTTTTTGTAAGGATTCACCGTGCTCTTTCCAAACGATCTGATGTTTATCTATAGCACATGTATACATGTGCCTCCCATAATGGGCCTAATGCACACTGTCTATCGACAAGAACATCTTGAGCTGTAGCCTCATAACTTGTCAGGTGTTGTCGTTATTAAATTCTATTTTTAAGATCTGGACATTCACAACCC